>OZ026607.1:422500-470000 GCA_964020085.1 Micromussa lordhowensis
TTCATAATCCCATCCTGCATTACCTTGATTTTCCATTATGGTAAATACAACAAAACCATGATGGAATGTTGAATAAACGTGAATGGTTTTCTTCATAATCCCATCCTGCATTACCTTGATTTCCATTATGGTCAATACAACAAAACCATGATGGAATGTTGAATAAATATGAATGGTTTTCTTCATAATCCCATCCTGCATTACCTTGATTTTCCATAGTGGTAAATACAACAAAACCATAATGGAATGTTGAATAAACATGAATGGTTTTCTTCATAATACCACTGAATGTTTTTTCAATTTTCCTTAATGGTTGATACTATTTAACCATGATGGAATGTTAAATAAACATGAAAGTGTTTCTTCATAAACCCGTTGAATGATATTTCAATTTCCCACAATGGTTAATACTACTTAACCATGATGGAAAGATTACCTTACATGGATGTAATTTTGATAACTACCAACATGGGAAATCCCTCAGATCCATTTATGTTTATTTCCAAATATACATTAATGGGAAGAATTCGGAATAGCCATTAATGGTTTTAACAATGGGATTTACCCAATTTACCATTCTGTAAACCATTAATGATTATTTGTAAAAATTTCCTGTGCGGCCAGCTTGAATACTGAAAGTCCAGAAGAAAGCTCCTCAGATGTAAGTGACGAGGAAAATGGACATGAAATTGATGAAGAGGTTATTGGAGAAAATGTTTGTGGTGTTGCTGATGAAGGTAGTGGTACAGCCAATGAAAATTTAAGTGATTTCAATCCTGAAGGCAGTGGCGATGAGGATAGCACACTTGAAGAATATGTTAGTGATGATGTTATTGATGAAGGAAGTGGTGCCACCAATGCAGCAGGTTTAGGTTCCAATGGATCACAGTCTCCCTCTGATGGGGATAATATCAAGGAAGAAATAGTTAATTGCATTCTCAGGGGTCTTATTTTAGCTGAGGAGATGACATCCTCTGTGACTGATATAGAAAAGTTGCTGAAATATGCCAAGGATCTCTATTGTAAGGGTGATTGCAACCTTGAGAAATATTGGCCCTCCAACTGGAGGGCAACAGAGAAGCTGCTCAAAGATGTGGGTTATGAAAACCCACAGGAATATTTCATATGCCTTGATAATAGCCACCCTGCAAATTATGATATCATGGACAATAAAGGTTCTTGTTGTGGATTCTGTGGCAAGCATGGTGCCATAAAGTACTACTATCTAGGTCTTCCTCAAAAGATCAAATTGTGGTGCTCGGATCCCACTTTCTGTGAAAAGATGTCTAAATTCTGGGAAGAGAGAGAACACTGGCTTCATCACGAAGGCCCCTGGTATCCTCTTAAAGAAGTTTGGGACGGTTCAAGGTTTAGTGAAGTATCGTGGTTTTGGGACCCAGATTGTGAGTGGTTTCTACCCATCAGGTGTTGTTTCTGCTCATCTGTTCTAAGTGCAGAAGAAATCGAGAGATCCCCTTATGATGGTCATAGTTACACTGTAACTTGCTGTCAGTGTGGCTCGGTTAATACTTGTAAAGGTGAAAAAGCTAAAGGTGACCCCAGGAACATAGCACTGATGGGTCATTGGGATGGGTGGTACCCATTTCATAGTAAATCTAGTCATAGCTGTGGTGCTATAGATGTTTCAGTAGTAAATATGTCTAAAGCAGATCGCTGCTCCACCAGTGAAGTGTATGTTGTGGGATTTGTTCCATGCTACCAAGTGCCTAACAAACGACCCTGTGCCTTAGACCCTTTTTTGGAACCCCTTGTTCGAGATCTTGAGGACAGTTTCATGAAAGGAACAAAGGTACATTATGCAAGAGGCTTTGGGGGCTGTATCTCTGGAGAAGCTATTGTTCGTTGCATGCTATTACTATGGACTGGGGACCTTCCAGCACAATGTGAAGTTGGAAAATTTATCAATTGTGGGATACTTCCTTGTCGGAGACACTACCTCAGAGGCACAAACATTACTGGTGGTAGCACCTATTATATTGGAGGGAATAGGTATCGAGCTAGATTTCCTGTGCCACCTCGCAATTTGGAAGATGATGTATCAAAAATGTCTGAAATTGAAAGTGAAGACCGACCCACTCACTTATGTCCAGGATTGAACGCAGCTACAAATTTTACAACTTTTACGATTTTTCCTTGGAGTACCAAATTTAACAAAATTTGCGATTTTTCGTTCAACTCTACAAGATTTACAAAAATTCACTGCCTCAACGATTTTTCGGCACGTTGTGGCGAGATTTACAATTTTATGCTAATCAACCAGCAAGCGTTGGCTTGCGGATTTTACAAAATTTACAAAATTTGCGATTTTTCGCTAACTTAACGATTTCTCGCTAAGTCATTGCGAAATTTGCGATTTTTTGCACTTCTTTGTAATGCAAATTCCACCCTCCAGTGCCGACCTGCGGATTTTACAAAATTTGCGATTTTTCGCAGTTAATTAACATAACACAAAAAGACCGCCAAAGACTACAAGCATGTTTATGTACTCTCTGGAACGGTAAAGCGGGATGAAAATATGCCATTATCGCATACATGTAACAAACAAAACAAGATAACAAGCTGCATGTTTCTCTCGTTCTAAGGCGTTTGCTGTTGACCGAATATCTTATTCAAAACGGGTTAAGGAAAGAGTGAGCGGAGTGATATGAAATTAACATAACGTATCTCAAGCAAAACATAACACGGGATACGCGTTTCTTGTTGCCCGAGTATCTATTCCACCTTCTTCTAAGCGTGCGTGTCCATAGAAAGATAAAACGGGAGGACAATATTCCAGTCCACTGAACACTCTTTGTATTAACCTTGTAGCGAAGAACTCACATTATTAACATAGTTAATAAACTGTATATAAAAACAACGAATACACCTCGTTCTTTCATCCACTTGGCCGAAATGGCAAAGACGCCCGCCGTGGCAGTATTAGAATGCTAAACACGCTCTTTTTTGAAACCCCGACGGCGTAGAATCGGTACATTACCTTCAACAAGAAACATTCTTGTTCTAAAATGCTTTCAACGATTTTTTATCGTACGCTTGTCTTTTGGATGATAAAGGGCGATAATATTCCACCAATCTACAAACCTAACAAACACGTGCGATTAATGACACGCAGTAAAGGATAAATGCTTCTACCGCAGTCCCACAGTGGTCATGATTAACATAATAACTCTATATAAAAACTACGAATACACCTCGTTCTTTCATCCACTGTGGCCGACATGGTAAAGAACGCCCGCCGTCGTAGTTATTAGAAAGCTAAACAAGGTCTTTTCTGAAACCTTATTTTTGGTTCTGCATAGAACAAATGCTTGAGAACGAACCATTACAGTGTGATATCCATTCTTGTGTTTCGTTAATCCCACATCGGTCGTGGCTTATTCTGAAACGCTATCAGCGATATTTTAGCGCATGCCTGTCTTTGGGATGATAAAGCGCAAGGAAAATCACCATTCTACAACGACGTGGCGTATTAAATTGTCCTAAAACTCAAAGTAGAATTCATAAAAAATTTAAAGGACATTTCGGACCTCTTACATAGCTGCATGTCTGTTGATACAGAAAGGTCAGCGGTCTGACCTTTGGGAGCCATGTTGCTTAGTTCCTTTAATGTTTACCTCCTTTTATCTTCTTTTTGCGCAAAGTGACTGTGTAAATCGGCATACCTATTAAGTGTTTGTGCTAGGGACCATCAGATTGCTTGTAAGTATACACGTTGTCAATTTATTTCCACTTCGTTGCCTTTGATTTCAATTTCAATTTCCTTCGTGTTTACACCCTCCATATATTTTGTAGTTGCAGAAACATCAACATACCTATCTGTATGCTGCATTCTTTATTGGCAACCGTTATTAAAGGCTATGGAAACTTCAGACAATTCGATATTAAGTGGCTACCCTGCTTTGCGTGGACCTGTGAGTTTAATAGTAAATATTAACACTAAAGTTCGTGTTACAAAAACTTTGCAAATTTGCGGAAGCTTCCGTGGAATAACCTTTTATGCACGTTGTAACCCATGAGAACTAAAAAACACAACTTATTTCCACATACAAATGAGTTCTCCCAACGTCCGTACCCCTATTAAAGGACATTCCACTGTTGCAAGCAGTCAATAACCATGAGATGTTCATACTTCAAGTTTAATTAACCTTGCTCATCTCACTAGAGATAGAGGAAATAACTTGAATGGAATTTAAGTTTGATGTGAGGTGAAGGTGAAATGTACTTCACTTTAATGTTCTGGTTTATCTTACATTTACTATTTAGGCCTATCAAAAGATACATAAGATATATAATCCATGCTTTTGCAAATTGAACTGAACATCACAATTTGGGTTATTTTAATCAAGGACTTTCATCTGACTCTTTGAATAATTTCCTTTCATTTCTTTGATGGGCTAGCAAATTTTCGTAAATATCGCAGTTTCCCTAAATTTCATTGATTTTGTCTATGGTCTTGCAGATGTCAGCAGATTTATCAGTTTTTGTAAATTTCGTAACTTTCGATGGGCCTTCCCTGCAACCCTTCGAATGAATTTCGTTGATCGAATGAATTTCGTTGATTTTGCAAGTGGTGTGGCAAATTATCGTAAATTTTGCAGTTTTTGTAAATTTCGTAATTTTCGTAACTTTCGATGGGTCTGCCCTGCAACTCTTTGAATACATTTCGTTGATATTGTTACAGGTATGGCGAATTATCATAAATTTCGCAGTTTTCGCAAATTTCGTATCTTTCAATGGGCCTTCCTGGCAACCCTTTGAATGAATTTCATTGATTTTGTAAGTGGCCTGGATATTATCGTAAATTTTGCAGTTTTCGTAAATTTCGTAATTTTCGCAATTCTCGTAACTTTCGATGAGCCTTCCCTGCAACTTTTTGAATAAATTTCGTTGATTTTGTCAATGGTCTTGCGAATTATCGTAAATTTCGCAGTTTTCGTAAAATTCGTATCTTTCAATGGGCCTTCCTGGCAACCCTTTGAATGAATTTCATTGATTTTGTAAGTGGCCTGGATATTATCGTAAATTTTGCAGTTTTCGTAAATTTCGTAATTTTCGCAATTCTCGTAACTTTCGATGAGCCTTCCCTGCAACTTTTTGAATAAATTTCGTTGATTTTGTCAATGGTCTTGCGAATTATCGTAAATTTCGCAGTTTTCGTAAAATTCGTATCTTTCAATGGGCCTTCCTGGCAACCCTTTGAATGAATTTCATTGATTTTGTAAGTGGCCTGGATATTATCGTAAATTTCGCAGTTTTCGTAAATTTCGTAATTTTCGCAATTCTCGTAACTTTCGATGAGCCTTCCCTGCAACTTTTTGAATAAATTTTGTTGAATTATCGTAAATTTCGCAGTTTTCGTAAAATTCGAAAAATTTCGCAATTCTCGTAACTTTCGATGGGTCTGCCCTGCTACTGTTTGAATACATTTCATTGATATTGTAACAGGTATGGCAAATTCTTGTAAATTTTGCTGTTTTCGCAAATTTTGTAATTTTTGTAAGTATCTTATCTTTTGATGGGCCTTCCCTGCAACCATTTGAATAAATGTCGTTGATTTTGTAGGTGGCCTGGCGAATTATCGTAAATTTCACAGTTTTCGTAAATTTCGTAATTTTCGTAATATTCGCAATTCTCGTAACTTTCTATGGGCCTTCCCAGCAACTTTTTGAATAAATTTCGTTGATTTTGTCAATGGTCTTGCGAATTATCGTAAATTTCGCAGTTTTCGTAAATTTTGTAATTTTCGTACCTTTCGATGGTCCTTCCCTGCAACCCTTTGAATAAATTTCGTTGATTTTGTCAATGGTCTTGCGAAGTATCGTAAATTTCGCAGTTTTCGTAAATTTCGTAACTTTCGATGGGCCTTCCCTGCAACCCTTTGAATGAATTTCGTTGATTTTGTAAGTGGCCTGGAGAATTATCGTAAATTTCGCAGTTTTCGTAAATGTCATAATTTTTGTAATATTTGCAATTCTCGTAACTTTCGATGGACCTTCCCTGTATCGTAAATTTCGCAGTTTTCGCAAGTTTTGTAATTTTCGTATCTTTCGTTGGGCCTTCCCTACAACCCTTTCAACCCTTTGAATGAATTTCGTTGATTTTGTAAGTGGCCTGGCGAATTATTGTAAATTTCGCAGTTTTCGTAAATACCGTAATTTTCGCAATTCTTGTTACTTTCGATGGGCCTTCCCTGCAACTTTTTGAATAAATTTCGTTGATTTTGTCAATGGTCTTGCGAATTCTCGAGAAATTTCGCAGTTTTCGTAAATTTCGTCATTTTTGCAATTCTCGTATCTTTCAATGGGTCTGCCCTGCAACTCTTTGAATACATTTCGTTGATATTGTAACAGGTACGGCGAATTATCGTAAATTTTGCAGTTTTCGCAAATTTCGTAATTTTCGTATCTTTCGATGGGCCTTCCCTGCAACCCTTTGAATAAATTTCGTAAATATTGTAATTGCTCTGGCGAGTTATCGTAAATTTCGCAGTTTTCGTAGCTGCGTTCAATCCTGGACATTACTCGACCCACTGTTCGAGGAGCTTTAGCCAGGCAAAGTGGTTATACTGGTTTATCTATACTCCACCGACTGCATACATTGTATGGCTTTAATGTGCTCACAGATATGGTATTTGACATGATGCACAACATTCCCCTCAATGTTGTGAGTAAACATCTTAACCGTTACCTCAGGGAAGAATTGGTTAACAATTCAGTCTTGACCAAAAGATTGCAATCAGTTCCGTGGACAAGCGAACTAAAGGATGGGCGGATACCAATATCTGTCTCTAAGATTGGTCACTGGAAAGCTGAGGAATACAGGAAATTTTCATTTCCGGCTTCTGAATGTGTGTTGGGAGGTCTGATCGAGGACAAAGAGTTTGAAATTTGGTGCCTGGTTGCTAGAATGACAGAAATGGTTTATTATTATGGAAGAGCTGGTTGGGAGGAAGATGATTTGTTACTGTTTGATAGCCTCTCAAAACGCTATATGATTCTTGTTGAGGAAAAGTTAGGTCTAGGTCAATGTGTTGTTACTTCCCACAACCTGGAGCATGCGACTGAAGACATAGTGCGATTCTCGTCACCTGATAATTACTGGTGTGAAGTTTATGAAAGGGCTGTATCTCATTACATTGCCACTTCTTCAAATAAGAAAAACATAGAACTTACTTTTGCTAAAGCAGAAGCTAGAAGAGAACTACTGAAAAGTTTGAAAAGCAAAGTAAACATACCAGTGCAAACAAGATCAGGAAGATCTGATCGTGCTAAAGTGTGCGCAAGTAGTTTAGAGGAAGCTAAGGAACTTTTAGCAGAACTTTCAGCATCCCAAGATGTCAACGGTGGAATCCTTGTTGGGAAACAGCAAAACAATCAGTTCAGGCTATCAGTTAATGAAATGTCATTGCTAATTCCCCTTTTTCCAAGAGCTAAGATTGAAAATGAATATTTTGCATACTCTCGTCTATGGAAACCTTCTGACTTCAATGGTGTTATGTTTAAAGCTGGAGAAAGTGTTCTTGTAACAGATGATAATGATCATGAGATTGTGGTTAAAATTGGAGACTTTATCTGTGCTACTGTGGATGACAAGTTTTACTCTCTGTTAAGAGGTGAACTCTATTCTGCTATTGAAAATGATGAAGGAATGCCAGAAATTTACTGCTATAATGCTGGAATGCTGGTTGTTCCCTCAAGCAGGCAGGTTGTTTTCCGCACTGAGAGAATACTCCGCAAAATCATGCTATATCCAGATCCTGAACACTTGGAAAGCCCAATCACTTTATTACCATTGACCCGATGCGCAAAACGTTGCCCTTCTCATATGCCGATGTGATTGTTCCATTTTATCCCCAGTGTGATGATGTGATTGTTGTTTCCTGTGAAGATGACAATGACTATATAGCAAAGGTTGTCAGTGTCCAGGAAGGACCCAAAACAGCAAAAGTGTTCTTCTATGTGGATGATCATCAAAATCCTGGGGTTGGACGGTATGTGCGAGAAAGCTATGGACATGGTTCTCTACATTTAATTGAGTGGAATTGCATCAAGGGCCTTGCTACTGGTCACTGGGAGGGAAACGTGTGGAAGCAGTAATCAGTAATCTGCATCAAATGTTACCAGACAGAATAATGTCAGTGTTCATTGAAATGTCAAAGAGACTTCCTCTTGACTGTACATGACTGTTGTACAATGTATAGACATTATTTGCAAATTTTCAGTGCTAACTTTTAACTTTGATTACCAGTACTTTTTCCTTTTATAGGAAGATATTTTGATTACATTGTGTGCAAACCTTCAATATAAACCCGAACATAACTGTATAAACAATGTCAGTAAATAATATTTGTGATCACAGTATATGTTGGCAAGTTTAAGTTTATAATGTGAACATATATTTACACAAACATGTGAGCTCATGCGTGCAATCTTATCCACAGATACTGATCTACAAACAGTATCAGATGTTTTATCCTCCCTTCATTTCTTGTAAGCTGTCAACTGAGGAAGCATTAAAACCTGTTTCAAGTTGAAAGATTCCTTCAAAGTTATGAGCAAAAAGGCAAAATCTGAGAAGTTTATGTAATTGTTCACAGGTCAGGAAGATAGCAGGAAACACATAAAGTAAACACACCAGATTTTCATATTTTAATAGAGTAGGCATAACAATATTTATATATGTTCTTGTAAAGAATGAGCTTTACACATGTATTAATTTGCCAAAATTTTGTACTGTACAATCTGTTTAGGACAGTAATATGCACAGAGAGAACAGTGAGAGTGACATACCAGTATATCACATAAAGAGTAATGAAAATTGAATAAGGTGATTTGAATATTCTATTCTAACAGGCATTTTGATTTTATGGGTTGTAAACAGTGACCATAAAATAGTTTCATTAAGTAAAGTTGGGACCAAGGAACCAATAATTTCTGGATTCCCACTTTTGTGAGTTTTTATTTCCATAGTATTTTTGGTAAAACCTATATATGGAAAGCACAGAGAATAAAAAATACACAAGATATCCTTTAATGGTATTGACTACCTTGCAGGTTTTATGACAAATTCCATGAATGGTATCTGTAGCAAGACAGCTGTTCTATAATTCCCATTAGTGTTTATTAAAAGTTTCATTTCTAAAAATGGATATTACTTATTACTTTACTATTTCCATTAATGGTATTGACTACCTTGTGGGTTTTATGATAAACTCCATGAATGGTATCTGTAGCAAGATACAGCTGTTCTATAATTCCCATTAATGTTTATTAATAGTTTCATTTTTTAAAATGGATATTACTTAAAAACCAACAATAGAAAACATCAGCTGAAAGCTGGTTATACTTTCCCATTAATGGCTATAGGAAAATTGGATGGGTTTTAGCATAAATACCACTTGAAGTTGAAAAACCATTATTGTTTTTTTTTTTGCATTTTTGTTTATCACATTAATGGTTGTTAATGGTAAATGGGAATTACCATATTTACCATTATGGTATTTTATTTAACCATTAATGTTTTTTAAAAAATTTTTCCTGTGAGAATTGAAATAGACCAGAAAAAGTAAAAACATACTACAGTAACCAAAGTGATTTTCCTTTGGCGATTTCTCTTGCAGTTTCTCGTCGGTGTTAGGGTGGGTTGTGGGTTGTATGTTAGTTTGTAGCTGTATCCGCTTTCATCTAGTGCTTTTTGGTATGGGGGGATGGCTTCCTCGAAAACTTCTGCGCTGGATGAGATGCTTGTCAGTCTCTTGTTTATGTTCTCTGGGATATTCTTTAGTAGTACTGGTGGGTGGTTGCTCTGTCTGTTGACATACAGCAATTTATTGTTGGGTTTCATGAATAGTTTGTAGGTTTCACTCGTGAGGTCGAAGGTTACGTCTAGGAAGTGAACGTTTTTTTTTGTTTGTTTCGATCGTGATTTTAAGCCCATTCGATTTGAATACATTGCTCACCTGTTGCTTTATTTTCTCGATCTCTCTTGGCGTGGCTTTGCAAATAGCCTCCCACGCAGACGCTCTTAGGGGCTCGTCACGCGTTCCTTCCCCACGAACGTCTGCTGATACGAACAGCCACTTCCGTTCGTATACTGCGGACCAATCAGAAGCCGTTTTCCAACTTAGGATAAACTCGTGTTTGTTATTAAAAATATTACGCGCGACAAGATGGCGGACTTAAATGAGGTTTTTGGCCATGTGTGCGAAATGTTTGGTATTAGGGAGTTGAATACGTATCAAAAAGATGCCATAGTGCAGTTTGTGCAGAAGAAAACTGATGTGTTTGTCAACCTTCCCACTGGTTACGGGAAGTCATTCATTTACCAAGCTCTACCGTTTGTTTACGATTCAATTCTTGAAGCTGCTGGCCATATCGTTGTCGTGGTTTCGCCCCTTGTAAATCTTATGAAAGACCAGGTGGACAAACTGGCAAATCTTGGAATTCTTGCCGCTTCTCTCAGTGAAATGACTGAAGAAAATGCAAAGGGTGTTATTGAAGGAAGATTTTCAATGGTTTATGGAAGTCCGAAAGCATGGTTAAAAAACAAACGCAGACCATCTAACAGACCATCTGTTAGCAGGGCACAATTGTAACTGTAAACATCATCATCCTTGGAATGGGCGTGGATTGCAAGGGTGTTTATCACACCATACATTTTGGGCCATCAAAAAACATTGAGGCCTACATTCAAGAGACTGGCCGTGCAGGAAGAGACGGAAAGCAGAGTGTGGCATATGTCATTTACAAAGGCTTATTTCTAAACCATGTAGACAAAGACATGAAAAATTATCTCAAAACAAGGGATTGTAGAAGTTTGACACATGATCAACTGTCAGTCTTCCCCATCCTATGCACATGTCATGTGTTGTGACAACTGTGCAATCAAATGTGAATGTGGTGCATCGGACTGTGGACAGCTCACAACATTCCCTGGTACTAGAACAATTGAAAGCAAAAATAATTGCTCAAGGACAAGACAGGGAACTGTGGCACAATGGACTGCCCTTAGAGGACTTTTGTACTCTTACCACTGGACTTTTGTACTCTTACCACCGGACACTGGTTCTGGACTTAATTGCAAAATCCAATGGTGAACTAGTTAAAAGCTTAACAAAACCCCAGGTTCTTCTTCGATTCACAAGTTTTGGAGCATGTGAATAAATTGTTTACAGTAGAAGACATCTGCTCACATGTTGAAATCTGGGACATGAGGCATGCATTTAAAATTTTGGAGTTCATTGGTGAAGTCTATGGAGATATCTGTGACATGGACATTCATGACTTTGATGATTATGAATTCCACGATGATTTTAATTGTGATGATGATGTAAATGAACACTGGGATGATTTGCTGAATGATGATTCTCTATTTGAACTGGCTATTGAGAACATTTCTCTCTGTGAACTTGAAAACACCACATGTATTGATGTTTCTCAAGATAATTCTGGCGGTTGTGATGTTCCCGGAGCTGCATTAGATTCACCTAAACAGCTTTTAATTGCTGACTAAGAAAGGTGACTTCAAGTCAAGTGTATTAATTATTCCTAAAGCAAGCATTTTCCCTATCACCCCTGTGACAATTCTAGTTTTGCTCATTCTTAAGGTTAAAAATGTCCCTTAAAAAACTATCTCCCTTAACCCTTTCACTCCCAAGAGTGACTAGAAAGATTTTACTCTGTCTAACGCCAGACGATTTTACCCGTCAAAGGGTGACCCCTTGGGAGTGAAAGGGTTAACCAGAATTTCTAACAAAATTTCCTTGGTGAGTAGGGGTGATTCTGCGAATGCGAATATTATTAAAAGATACAAAATGGGAGCTCAAATTTGCTTGTTTTTTTTTTCATAACATGACCAAATCAAGACCATAAAATAAATTGGGAAAAATATCATGTTCCAATAGTTAATAATAAATTAAGTAAAAATTGCCAGACTATCCAAGCTGCAATACCCTCACCCCGCTCCCCAACAGAGACATGACATGATAAATATTAAAACAGATTAATACTATTGGTCTTTATTTTTTACACTGAGTGGCAGTAATTATCAAAAAACTTAGTTATCTATGAGCAGTACATGTGATGTAGCTATTGAGAAACAATTACTTCACACACTTAAATGGTGTGGGATTCAGGAACACGCCCAGTGTGCAAATCCTTTTCTTTTTTTTCGTCTTTACCCGTGAACCAGCAAACAGCTACATGTTTGGATAGATACTGATAAAATTAGTCGTCTAGTAACTTTTACATTGGGTAAAACTCAGGTTTATATGTATGTCAAAATTACCTCAGTGTTAACAGCAACTTAACACTTATACAGTACCTCTGCCTTGGTTTAAAGCCTCTATGGACCAAGGAATGAACATTTATTTCTCATGCATTTACAGTGGCCTTTGTGACACCACTACTTCCTTAATTAACATTGTTATTTCCAAGCAAACCCCACTAATAATAACTTGCTACATGTATGTGAATGCTTCTTTCCCAAAATGGTGACAATATTGATTGTTGTCAAACAACATGACAAATGAAACAATTAAATTATACAAAAATACATAATCTTAACAATAAATATGTAAAAAAATAACCCTAAAGGGGCATTCTCTTATGTTAAAATTAATAATAAAATTCAATTGTATTGTGTTTTCATGGATCACACACACCTGAATTGTCTCTTAATAGCAGTAACTAAAACCAACACTCTTAGCAATACAAGTAAATTATCCTGTCAATTCAGTGTTCAGAGAAGGAAGGATAGGATGAACAGAAGACAAGGCAAATATGGCACACAATAAAAAGCTTGTTCCTCAGCTTATACTTCAGATGTCCCCACCCGGGATTAACAGCTCCTTTTTGAAAAGTTGTCAAGTGCCATCTCATAAATTCAAAGTAACTTATCTCCTAGTTTTCTGTTAATGTTACCATTTACAGAACCCAAATGGAATATGCTGATGACTTAATCACCGCGCCTTGTTACCACGGCAAATGTTTCTTTTGTGCTGGTTAATCCAGGAGTACAACGCAGACAAGTCAATGTTCTTGAAAGGGTCTCTCTCAAAGTTTTTGAAATGATCATACTGTCGAAAAGGCTTTCTAGCAAACACCTCTGTTTGCACTGCATGCTTGATTAATTCATCAAGGTCTTTTTCTGTTGAGCTCCTGGTGTGCTGTCCAGATCCATGTGATCGACTGATGCTGCCATCGACACCATCTAACATTGATCTTGTCCCACTTTCAGAATTGGAAATTCGCTGCACTGCCTTTTCTGAAATATTTGGGCCAACATTCTTTATTCCCTCTTTGCTGAACCGGTTACTATGCTCAACCTCCAAATCATGTGGGATGTTATTGCCTCTGCCTCCTCTGTTGTTCTCAGTTCTGTTCCAGACAAATCTTTCACAGTCTCTTGGGGACAAAAGGGAGGTAACACAAAATGATTGATAGAGACATTCCAGTGCATACTTGGTACTGTGTTGGCCATCTGACCTGCAGTAAAGAAGCATGTATTTATATTGTCTCATCAATCTTTGGCCATCCCCTTCACTAATGGCATCCAAGAAGTTCAGGAAGAACAGACCATCTGTTAGCAGGGCACAATTGTAACTGTAAACATCATCATCCTTGGTCTTCCTTGAATCTTCAGAAGAGGCTGAATCTTCTGGTGCTGATATAGATTGCGGAGAATCATCACTGGCTGATGATGGATGATGTGTCTGCTCATGTTTCCTGCGACTTGCACCATCAAACTTGAATGAACGCTGACACCCAGGAAACCTGCATGGAAACCGGCCATCAACAGTTAAGGGTTGGTTGTTGCTGGCATCTTGAGTTTGTTGGGCAGTCAGGATCTCATCAAGTAGACTATTGAGTGAAAGGTTATCCAAGACAAACCTGTCAACCAGTAGTGATGCAGCTTTATGCAAGAACTGCAACTTGGCAATTTTGCTTTCATTCATTAAATTCTCAGGGATAGGGCACTTGGTGGGCTGGCTAGATTTTCCTGGAAACCCAAGTTCTTCCATGGCCGCAACAATACCCTTGACTTCACAACAAGGACCAAAAAGTCCCCGTCAGCACGATAGGCAGTTTGTGGCTCAGCTTTGACGTTTCAACGGTTTATCAGTGTCCTGTCTGAATAAAGAGTGCTGCAATCAGTCTCTGATTTCCCGGAAAAGAATTGTTTGAAGATTAGCTGCCAAAAAAAATGATACATGTAATAATAATGATCAGCACAAACATAGCACTATTGAATAGTCCCACTCTAAACAAAAGTTTTAAGCAGTTTACTGGAAAATTGGTGAAATACTGGAGGTGAAAAGCTGACTAAAGGAATTTTATCCCTTCATAAATTAAGGGGGGAGGGGGTTGTAGAGAGACCCTAGTCAAAAAGACATTTTGTAATTGTTATTTGGTACTGTGTTATTCTGACAAGAACTTTGACCTTTTCAGCAATTGCCTCAATACTCAATGCATTGGATTACAGCCCCCCTCCCACTTAACGCACACACAGTGTGAGCCCCTTAACATTTGCAACAGTCCTAGTATTTCCTTTTCCCCAAAATTTGCTCATCTGCGATGATCTCACACTGGGGCATATTAAATGCAAACTTCAGTATACCTGTCCGGGCTGCCACAAATATTTCAAGTTGCTGCATAAATACAACAAGTAGCATGGAATCAAACAGCTAAGAATTTCTTTTGGCTCTAGTTTTTTCAATTTTCCTATAAAAGTAGCCGGTGGCCACATTCTAAGTATCCCGGCCCTCGCCTCTTAATGGCAGCCCTGCATATGCAGTAAGCAGCAATATTAATAACCCACCGACAAGATTTTAACAGCAGCATGCCAGTCCCCAATTTGAAAATTCATGCCTTCCAGGCGATCTTCAGCAGAGTAGCCATTGGCAACAGATGCGACAACATTAACTGAGCGTTCCACTGTTAATTGGTCACCACAGAAGAGTTAGGGATCAATCTCTCCATTACCATCTCTTGGCAAATACGAATTAAATTGTTGAAGGATGGCAAGCATATCCTCATTGACATTCTCATTCTTGAAGATTATACCAAGAGGAACCTGACAATCAAGGATTTGTAGCAATGAATCAAAATTATTATTCATAAGAAATTTCTCTTGAGCATTTCGACAATAACTATATGTTTCCAGTACAAAGAAGTTGCATTCTGATATCGGGGCTGTGTGTATAATTAATTTGAAGCTATAGCTGTAATGCACTTGAGGCATTAGGGTGTAGTAGGGTTTGCTGAATTTAAATAAATGACCCCTCCCCCCCACACTAAAAAAAAACACTAAAAATACTGAGGATTGAAAATGTAAATGATCTAACAAGAAATAAAATCCTTAGATATTGCACTTTTGTTTATTTCTAATCCATCACAACACTTGACAAGCACTACACAACACCAACTCTTTACCATTAATCTCTGTACTGCTTCAGTTCCACACTCCTCCAGAAAGGTAATTTACAATGCAAAAATAATTTATTACGCAGCA
Source organism: Micromussa lordhowensis (assembly GCA_964020085.1). Classification (NCBI taxonomy): domain Eukaryota; kingdom Metazoa; phylum Cnidaria; class Anthozoa; order Scleractinia; family Lobophylliidae; genus Micromussa; species Micromussa lordhowensis. Next base: position 438,032 of record OZ026607.1, read on the forward strand.
GTTGATAAATAGGGATCTTCATTTTTACTTGACACGCAGACCACCAATATTACTGTAGAGTTGCATCATGCGTTTCTTACAAAAAATATTTTTACCTTGTTAGACTTCTCAGACATCTGGTTGCTATACTTATGGGGAATGTGCTGTATGCAGACATCCTTTAACGGCTTGAGTGCATCAAAATATTCCACTAACACTCTTGATACAAGAACAATGTAGTTGAATCCTTGCCTTTGCAAATCAATTACACTAGGCAAAATCTACAATTAGAGACTAGCGATAAGTCACACCGTGGGCCCTCATGTGCCAGAGAATTGCCTGATACCCTGTTGACAAACATCTTATGATTCACCCAGTGAACATCTCTATTTTGTTTGCACATCGTCATGTTCTTTGCATTTATTTCCAAATCAATGTTGTCAAATGCAATTGTAAAGCCAGGGTGGCAAGCCATTTGGTGCTGCTTCACAGATTCCTTTGCTTGTGACGAAACTTGACCTTGCAAGCATTGCTCTAAACATGTGTCAGAGCATACATGTGCAACTCCGGCTGCTTGTTCCTTGAGCTCTTTCAGCTTGGAATTCTCTGCTGTTATAGTTTCCTTTGCATCTTTGAGCGGTTGATCATGCTTGGCTGCCAGGACATCAAGTTTCGACAAGGAAAATTCTGTCACGTCGATGTCAACAGCACTTTTGATAAGACCAGGAATATCCACTGAACGTTTTCCAAAAATTCGAACTCTGTCTTTACCCAAGGTAGAGGCACAAAGAAAACAGAATAAATCGCTCTGAACAACCTTCTTAGGAGTTACAACCATGATATGGATAGACATACAATGAGAACATGGAATATGATGAATTTTTTTGGCGATCGTTTCGCGGAAATATCTCCACGGGTTACGATTGCCATTGTTTCGTAGTATGTGATTGGCTATACTTGTCACAATGAATCAATGCTGATTGGAACGCGTGACGAGTCCTAAGAGCGTCCGCGTTACCCTGCGAGCAGTTGGTTTCTCCTACGCCAAACGAGAGAGAAACCACTGCGAGCAACCGTCTGCTTTTCCACCGAGCATGCACGAGTTCGTCACGCCCCACGTGATGCATTTCACGTCAGTTTCATTTGTTCGTGAGAACTGTTTGTAAAACGCTGTTCAAAAAGAATGCAAATTTCTCGCCAAAAGTGCCGACAAAAGAAAGATCCAGACTTTCGTCAAAGTATTATCTAGTTTGTCGTCAAAATCTAAAGCCTAAATTTGAGGCTTTCTTGCTCTCTCTCGTGCGGGATTGTTGAGCTCGTTGAACACAATACCCCAAACAACAACTTCACTCACAGACTCAGGGAGTTTAGTCACGTGATCTGACCACGCGAATCCGAGCCAAAACATAACTAGCTCGAAACTTTTCGTTTATTCTCGCTAATATATTGCTTTCTTCTGCAATTAAAATTCACATACCTTTAGAAGATACCTTAAAGAATAAAACTTATAAATTTCACCGTCATTGGTAGCGTATTTCCATTGTAAATAATCCGACGAAAACTTCACACGGCCTTTGGGATCGCAGCTGAAGCGTGGCCGCCATTGTTGACAAAACTTGACCTAACCCGGGCCCCGTAAAATTCGATTTCGCAGCGTTCATTGGTTGAAAAACAATCGCTTATGTATGAAACAATAGAGCTAAAGGGTCAGGGGACTCCTAGGCAGTAGTTTCTTTAGTCGAATGTCCGTAGTTTGCGAAATATCGTGGTTTCTTTAAATTATAAGCTGTTTTCAAGGAGATTTATTATAATTGTTCGATTTAAACTACACCTCGAGTATTCTATAGGCTTTAAACGTTTTGTTTAGCGAAAAACAAGTTAAATTGGACATCTTTTCATGCGCCGGAGAGCGAGTTAAAACATGTGAGTTCCAACGCTCACCGAGAAATCATGGCGCACAGCATGGATCAAGTTTGCCAGGAGCCATCAACTTCAACAAGGCTTTCGGATTCGAATAAAACGGAAGGTAAGCAGATATTTCTTTGCTTTATTTAACCGTTTTAGAGAATTGTTTTACTCAAACATAAAGATCTTTCAATGAAAATGAAATGTGCTAGCTATCAATGGCTAAAAGGCCTTATCACGGTTTCCGACGTCATTTTGACGGGTAGGCAAAGCGGTCAGAAATTACAGTGTTTGTATGGGAATCCGATGGCAAAGAACTTTTTCCAAAATCGAATTTTACACAAATTGTGAATCGCAATGTTAAAATATCAGGTGGAAGATTGTATTCACCAAGTTTGAAGGTTGTAGTTTAACTAGAAGACGCTCAGTTAATTTTTATAATTTTCCATACATTTGTCTGTAAATTTGGCTGGGAAGACGCGGCGGTGCCGAAAAAAAAATTACAGACAAATGTATGCTAAATTATAAAAATTAACTGAGCGTCTTCTAGTTAAGTTACATCCTTCAAACTTGGTGAATACAATCTTCCACCTGATATTTTAACATTGCGATTCACAAATTGCGTAAAATTCGATTTTAAAAAAAGTTCTTTTCCATCGGATTCCCATACAAACACTGTAATTTCGGGTGTGTCGAAAACGAAGACCCAAAAACGAAGACCGAAGACCGAAGACCCTGTGGTCTAAAACGAAGACCCTGTGGTCTAAAACGAAGACCCACTGGTCTAAAACGAAGACCCACTGGTCTAAAACGAAGACCCACTGGTCTAAAACGAAGACCCACTGGTCTAAAACGAAGACCCACTGGTCTAAAACGAAGACCCACTGGTCTAAAACGAAGACCCACTGGTCTAAAACGAAGACCCACTTGCCGAAAGCCTTTACACTAAGGTAAATTGTAACGCATAACATACAATGTCATCAGGATGCGCGACAAACTTCACAGATCGACACAACGCGTGACAAACTGCGTAATGCAATTTAATTCCCACAGTATGGAAATATACGAATAAGTGAAAATTTTCGTAAATGCTGTGGTCGCTAATATTCTATTTTTCATATGAGAACATTACGATGAGGTGACTTCATTCCTTTGCTATGATGGCGGTGGTTTGGACCATTTCTACCCATGGGTTTACTCTAATAACTCTTTCATTTCCAACAAATCTTCTTGGATCTCAGTGGAGATATGTAGAATGACTTTGGCGGTGCTTTGGATCAAATATACCCTTGGGTTCATTCAAATAACTCTTTTACTTCAAGAAAAATGTCCTTGGAACTCAGTGGAGATGTGTAGAATCACATTAGTGGCGCTTTGAACCAATTTTACTTATAAGTTCATTCTACTAACTCTTCTCTTTGCAGAAGAATGTCCTTGGAACTTAGTAAACTTGTGTAGAATGACTTTTGTGGCGCTTTAGACCAATTTTACCCACAGGTTCATTCTAATAACTCTTTGATTTCCAGAAAAATGTCCTTGAAACTCAGTGAAGATGTGTAGTATGGCTTTGGTTGTGCTTTCAAGTAATTCTACCCATAGCTTCATTTTAATAACTCTTTTGTTTCCAGAAGAATCTCCTTGGGACTCAGTGAAGAGGTGTAGTATAACTTTGGTGGGGCTTTGGACCAATTCTATCCATGGGTTCATTCTAATAACTCTGTGCTTTCCAGAAACATGTCCTTGGAACTCAGTGCAGATGTGTAGAATGAATTTGGTGGTTCTTTGGACCAAATATACCCATGGGTTCATTCTAATAACTCTTTTATTTCAAGAAAAATGTCCTTGGAACTCAGTGGAGATGTTTAGTTTGACTTTCGTGGTGCCTTGGACCAATAACTTTGTTACTTCAAGGAAAATATCCTTGGGTGCTGCTTTGGACCAATTCTACCCATGGGTTCACTCTAATAACTCTTTTACCCCAATTCCTTGGGACTTAGTGGGGATGTGCAGATTGACTTTGGCGTTGCTACGGATCAAATATACCCATGGGTTCATTCTAATAACTCTTTTAGTTCAAGAAAAATGTCATTGGAACTCAGTGGAGATGTGTAGAATGACTTTGGTGGTTCTTTGGGCCAATTTTACCCATAGGTTCATTTTAATAACTATTTTATTTTTAAAAAAATGTCCTTGGAACTCAGTGGAGATGTGTAGTATGACTTTGGTGGTGGTTTGGACCAAATCTATCCATGGGTTCACTCTAATAACTCTTGTATTTCCACCAACATGTATTTGGAACTCAGTGGAGATGTGTAGAATGAATTGGTGGTTGTTTGGAGCACTTGTACCCATGGGTTTACTCTGATGACTCTTTTATTTCGAACAAAATCTTCTTGGCACTCACTGGACATGTGTAGAATGATTTTGGCGGTGCTTTGGATCAAAATATACCCTTGGGTTCCCTCTAATACTTCTTTTACTTCAAGAACAATGTCGTTGAAACTCAGTGAGGATGTGTAGAATCAATTCACTGGTGCTTTGGACCAGTTTTATTAATGGGTTCATTCGAAGAACTCTTTTATTTCCAGAAAAATGTCCTTGGAACTCAGTGGAACTGTTATTTCGAGACAAATCCCCTTGGAACTTAGTGGAGTTCTGTACAATGAATTTTGTGGTCCTTTGGACTAATTTTACCCATAGATATATTCTAATAACTCTTTCATTTCCAAAAAAATGTCCTTGGACCTGAGTGGAGATGTGTAGAATGACATTGATGGTGCTTTGGACCAATTATACCCATAGGTTCACACTAATAACGCTTTTACTTCAAGAAAAATGTCCTTGGAACTCAGTGGAGATGTGCAGAATCACTTTGATAGTGCTTTGGACGAATTTTACCCATGGGTTCATTCTAATAACTCTTTTTATTTCTAAATAAATGTCCTTGGAAATCAGTGGAATTGCTTAGTATGACTTTGATTGTGCTTTGGACCAATTTTACCCATGGGTTCACTTTAATAACTATTTTATTTCGAAAAAATCTCCTTGGAACTCAGTGGAGATGTGTAGAATTACTTTGGCGGTGCTTTGGATCAAATACACCCTTGGGTTCATTCTAATACCTTTTTTTACTGCAAGAAAAATGTCCTTGGAACTCAGTGGTAGAAGTTTGGTGGTCTTTGGACCAATTCTGTCCATGGGTTCAATTTAATAACTCTTTTATTTCCAAAAACATGCCCTTGGAACTCAGTGGAGATGTGTAGAATGACTTTGTCGGTGCTTTGGACCAATGTTACCCATAGGTTCGCTCTAATAACTCTCTTAGTTTAGGAAAAATTGTCATTGCAACTCAGTGGAGATGTGTAACTTTGGTGGTGCTTTGGACTAATTTCACCCATAGGTTCATTCTAACAACTCTATTATTTCCAGAAAAATGTCCTTGGAACTCAGGGAGATGTGTGGTATGACTTTGGTGGTGCTTTGGACCAATTCTACTAATTGGTTCACCCTAATAACTCTTTTACGTCAAGAAAAATGTCCTTGGCACTCAGTGGATATGTGTAGTATGACTTTGGTGGTGCTTTGGACCAATTATATCCATGGGTTCACTCTAATAACTTTTTTATTTTTACAAATATGTCCTTGGAACTCAGTGGAGATGTGTAGAATGACTTTGGAGGTGCTTTGGACAAATTTTACCCATGGGTTTACTCTAATTACTCTTTTACTTTAAAAGAAAAAACCTAGAAACTCCGTGGAGATATTTAGTATGACATTGGTGGTGCTTCAAACCAATTCTACCCATGGGTTCTCTCTAATAACTCTTTTATTCTGCAAAAATCTCCTTGGAACTCAGTGGAGATGTGTAGAATGACTGTGGCGGTGCTTTGGATCAAATATACCCTTGGTTTCATTCTAATAACTCTTTTACTTCAAAAACAATGTACTTGGAACTCAGTGGAGATGTGTAGAATTACTTTGGCAGTGCTTTGGACCAATTTTACCCATTGGTTCACTCTAATAACTCTTTTACTTCAAGAAAAAATTTCATTTCAACTCAGTGGAGACGTGTAGAGACTTTGGTGGTGCCTTGGACTTATTTTTGCCATAGGTTCATTTTAATAACTCTATTATTTCCAGAAAAATTTCCTTGGAACTTAGTAGAGATGTGAAATATGACTTTGGTGGTGCTTTGGACCAATTCTACCCATTGGTTCACCCTTATAACTCTTGTACTTCAAGAGAAATGTCCTTGGAACTCAGTGGAGATGTGTAGTATGACTTTGGTGGTGCTTTGGACTAATTCTATCCATGGGTTCACTCTAATAACTCTTTTATTTCCAGAAACATGTCCTTGCCACTCAGTGGAGATGTGTACTATGGCTTTGGTGGTACTTTGGAGCAATTCCATCCATGGGTTAACCCTAATAACTCGTTTATTCCCACAAACATGTCCTTGGAACTCGGTGGAGATGTGTAGTATGACTTTGGTTGTCCTTTGGACCAATTCTGCCCATGGGTTCAGTTTAATAACTCTTTTACTTCAAGAAAAATGTCTTTGAAACTCAGTGGGCATGTGTAGAATCACTTTTGTGGTTCTTTGAACCAATTCTACCCATTGGCCACACTAATTTTTACTTCAAGAAAAATTTTGTTAGACTCAGTGGAGATCTGTAGAATGACTTTGGCGGTGCTTTGGACCAATGTTACCCATAGGTTCACTCTAATAACTCTCTTACTTCAGGAAAAATTGTCATTGCAACTCAGTGGAGATGGGTAGTAAAACTTTGGTGGTCTTTGGACTAATTCTATCCAGGGGTTCACTCTAATAACTCTTTTATTTCCAGAAACATGTCCTTGGAGCTCAGTGATGTGTAGAATGACTTTGGCGGTGCTTTGGACCCATTTTACCCATAGGTTCACTCTAATAACTCTTTTTCGTCAAGAAAAATTGTCATTGCAACTCAGCGGAGATGTGTAGCATGACTTTGGTGGTGCGTTGGACTAATTTTACCCATAGGTTCATTCTAATAACTCTATTATTTTCAAAAAAAAGGGCTTGGAACTCTGTGGAGATGTGTAGTATGACTTTGGTGGTGCTTTGCACCAATTCTACCCATTGGTTCACCCTAATCACTTTTTTACTTCAAGAAAAATGTCCTTGGAACTCAATGGAGATGTTTAGTTCGAGTTTGGTGGTGCTCTGGACCAATTCTACCCATGGGTTTACTGTAATAACTCTTTTATTTTGAAAAATCTCCTTGGAACTCAGTGGAGATGTGTAGAATGACTTTGGTAGTGCTTTGGACCAATGTGTAGTATGACTTTCGTGGTTCTTTGGACCAATTCTACTTATGCGTACACCCTAAATTTTAATTTAAGAAAATCTCCCTGAAACTCACTGGAGATGTGTAGATTGACTTTGGCGGTGCTTTGGAGAAAATATATTCTTGGGTTCATTCTAATAACTCTTTTACTGGGAGAAAAATGTTTTTGGAACTCAGTGGAGATAAGTAGAATCACTTTGGTGGTGCTTTGGACCAATTCTACTTATTGGTTCACCCTAATAACTCTTTTACTTAAAGAAAAATTCCTCAGGACTCAGTGTAGATGTGTGGGGATATGCAGACTGACTTTAGCGTTGCTACGGATCAAATATACCCATAGCTTCATTCTAATAACTCTTTTATTTCAAAAAAAATGTCCTTGGAACTCAGTGGAGATGTGTAGTATGACTTTGGTGGTGGTTTGGACCAAATCTATCCATGGGTTCATTCTAATAACTCTTTTATTTCCAGAAACATGTCTTTGGAACTCAGTGGAGATGTGTAGAATGAAGTTGGTGGTTGTTTGGAGCAATTCTACCCATGGGTTCACTCTGATGACTCTTTTATTTCGAACAAAATCTTCTTGGCACTCACTGGACATGTGTAGAATGACTTTGGCGGTGCTTTAGATCAAAATATACCCTTGTGTTCCCTCTAATACTTCTTTCACTTTAAGAACAATGTCGTTGAAACTCAGTAAGGATGTGTAGAATCAATTCACTGGTACTTTGGACCAGTTTTATTAATGGGTTCATTCTAAGAACTCTTTTATTTCAAGAAAAATGTCCTTGAAACTCAGTGGAGATGTTTAATTTGACTTTGGTGGTGCGTTGGACAAATTCTACCCATTGGTTCACCCTAATACTTTTTTACTTCAAAGAAGATGGAGATGTGTAAAATAACTTGGGTGGTAATTTGGACCAAATATAGCCATGGGTTCATTCTAATAACTTTACTATTTGAAGAAAACTGACAGAAACTCAATGGAGATGTGTAGTATAACATTGGCTTTGCTGTGGACCAATTTTACCCATCTGTTCACTCTGATAACTCTTTTACTTTAAACAAATGTAATTGAAACTCAGTGGAGATGTGTAGAATCACTTTGGTGGCTTTTTGGAGCCATTCTACCCATGGGTTCATTCTAATAACTCTTTTATTTCCACAAAAATGTCCTTAAAACACAGTGGAGATGTTGAGTATGACTTTGATGGTGCTTTGGACCATTTCTACCCATGGGTTTACTCTAATAACTCTTTCATTTCGAACAAATCTTCTTGGAACTCAGTGGAGATATGTAGAATGACTTTGGCGGTGCTTTGGATCGAATATACCCTTGGGTTCATCCAAATAACTCTTTTACATCAAGAAAAATGTCCTTGGAACTCAGTGGAGATGTGTAGAATCACATTAGTGGTGCTTTGAACCAATTTTACTTATGAGTTCATTCTACTAACTCTTTTATTTGCAGAAAAATGTCCTTGGAACTTAGTAAATTTGTGTAGAATGACTTTTGTGGCGCTTTGGACAATTTTACCCATAGGTTCATTTTAATAACTCTTTTGTTTCCAGAAGAATGTCCTTGGAACTCAGTGAAGATGTGTAGTATAACTTTGGTGTGCTTTGGACCAATTCTATCCATGGGTTCATTCTAATACCTCTGTGGTTTCCACAAACATGTCCTTGGAACTCAGTGGAGATGTGTAGAATGACTTTGGTGGTGCTTTGGACCAATTTCACCCAAAGGTTCAGTCTAATAACTCTTTTACTTCACAAAAAATGTTCTAGGAACTCAATGGAGATGTGTAGAATCACTTTGGTGGTGCTTTGTACCAAATATACCCAGGGGTTTATTCTAATAACTCTTTTATTTTAAGCAAAATGTTCTTGGAACTCAGTGAAGATGTGCAGTATGGCCTTGGTTGTGCTTTCAACTAATTCTACCCATAGGTTCATTTTAATAACTCTGTTGTTTCCAGAAGAATGTCCTTGGAACTCAGTGAAGATGTGTAGTATAACTTTGGTGTGCTTTGGACCAATTCTATCCATGGGTTCATTCTAAAAACTCTGTGGTTTCCAGAAACATGTCCTTGGAACACAGTGGAGATGTGTAGAATGACTTTGGTGGTGCTTTGGACCAATTTCACCCATAGGTTCAGTCTAATAACTCTTTTACTTCAAAAAAAAATGTTCTAGGAACTTAATGGAGATGTGTAGAATCACTTTGGTGGTGCTTTGTACCAAATATACCCATGGGTTCATTCTAATAACTCTTTTATTTCATTTGAAAAAGTATTTAAAAAATACAAACTTAGGTTACACTGGTGGTTTAAAAGATGATGTTTACAATAAAAATGTTCCCGACATATCGGTCGCAACCACGGACCTTCTTCAGGGGAAGTGAAAGAAAAAACCACACAAAGGCTTAGATATAAACAAGACGCTGATTAAAAATTCGAGATATGTGTCCCTGGAACTCAGTGGAGATGTTTAGTATGCCTTTGGTGGTGCGTTTGACCAATTCTACCCATTGGTTAACCCTAATAACTTTTTTACTTTAAGGAAAATATCCTTGGGTGCTGCTTTGGATCAATTCTACCCATGGGTTCACTTTAATAACTCTTTTACCTCAAGAAAAATGTCCTTGGGACTTAGTGGGGATGTGCAGACTGACTTTCGCGTTGCTACGGATCAAATATACCCATGGGTTCATTCTAATAACTCTTTTAGTTCAAGAAAAATGTCATTGGAACTCAGTGGAGACGTGTAGAATGACTTTGGTGGTTCTTTAGGCCAATTTTACTCATAGGTTCATTCTAATAACTCTTTTATTTCCAAAAAAATGTCCTTGGAACTCAGTGGAGATGTGTAGTATGACTTTGGTGGTGGTCTGGACCCAATCTATCCATGGGTTCACTCTAATAACTCTTTTATTTCCAGAAACATGTCTTTGGAACTGAGTGGAGATGTGTAGAATGAAGTTGGTGGTTGTTTGAAGCAATTCTACCCATGGGTTCACTCTGATGACTCTTTTATTTCGAACAAAATCTTCTTGGCACTCACTGGACATGTGTAGAATTGGCGGTGCTTTGGATCAAAATATACCCTTGGGTTCCCTCTAATACCTCTTTTACTTCAAGAACAATGTCGTTTAAACTCAGTGAGGATGTATAGAATCAATTCACTGGTACTTTGGACCAGTTTTATTGATGGGTTCATTCTAAGAACTCTTTTATTTCCAGAAAAATGTCCTTGGAACTCAGTGGAACTTTTATTTTGAGACAAATTCCCCTGGAACTTAGTGATATATTTAAACAACTCTTTCATTTCCAAAATAATGTCGTTGGACCTAAGTGGAGATGTGTAGAATGACATTGATGGTGCTTTGGACCCATGGGTTCTCTCTAATAACTCTTTTATGCTGCAAAAATCTCCTTGGAACTCAGTGGAGATGTGTAGAATGACTGTGGCGGTGCTTTGGACCAAATATACCCTTGGGTTCATTCTCATAACTCTTTTATTTCAAAAAAATGTCCTTTGAACTCAGTGGAGGAGTGTAAAATGACTTGGGTGGTACTTTGGACCAAATATAGCCATGGGTTCATTCTAATAACTTTATTATTTGAAGAAAACTGACATAGAAACTCAATGGAGATGGTTAGTGTAACATTGGCTTTGCTGTGGACCAATGTTACCCATCGGTTCACTCTAATAACTCTTTTGCTGTAAACAAATGTAATTGAAACTCAGTGGAGATGTGTAGAATCACTTTGGTGGTTTTTTGGACCCATTCTACCCATAGGTTCATTCTAATAACTCTTTTATTTCCACAAAAATGTCCTTGAAACTCAGTGGAGATGTTGAGTATGACTTTGATGGTGCTTTGGACCATTTCTACCCATGGGTTTACTCTAATAACTCTTTCATTTCGAACAAATCTTCTTGGAACTCAGTGGAGATATGTAGAATGACTTTGGCGGTGCTTTGGATCGAATATACCCTTGGGTTCATCCAAATAACTCTTTTACATCAAGAAAAATGTCCTTGGAACTCAGTGGAGATGTGTAGAATCACATTAGTGGTGCTTTGAACCAATTTTACTTAAGAGTTTATTCTACTAACTCTTTTATTTGCAGAAAAATGTCCTTGGAACTTAGTAAATTTGTGTAGAATGACTTTTGTGGCGCTTTGGACCAATTTTACCCATAGGTTCATTTTAATAACTCTTTTGTTTCCAGAAGATTGTCCTTGGAACTCAGTGAAGATGTGTAGTATAACTTTGGTGTCCTTTGGACCAATTCTATCCATGGGTTCATTCTAATACCTCTGTGGTTTCCACAAACATGTCCTTGGAACTCAGTGGAGATGTGTAGAATGACTTTGGTGGTGCTTTGGACCAATTTCACCCATAGGTTCAGTCTAATAACTCTTTTACTTCACAAAAATGTTCTAGGAACTCAATGGAGATCGGTAGAATCACTTTGGTGGTGCTTTGTACCAAATATACCCAGGGGTTTATTCTAATAACTCTTTTATTTTAAGAAAAATGTTCTTGGAACTCAGTGAAGATGTGCAGTATGGCCTTGGTTGTGCTTTCAACTAATTCTACCCATAGGTTCATTTTAATAACTCTGTTGTTTCCAGAAGAATGTCCTTGGAACTCAGTGAAGATGTGTAGTATAACTTTGGTGTGCTTTGGACCAAATCTATCCATGGGTTCATTCTAATAACTCTGTGGTTTCCAGAAACATGTCCTTGGACCACAGTGGAGATGCTGAGTATGACTTTGATGGTGCTTTGGACCATTTCTACCCATGGGTTTACTCTAATAACTCTTTCATTTCCAACAAATCTTCTTGGAACTCAGTGGAGATATGTAGAATTACTTTGGCGGTGCTTTGGATCGAATATACCCTTGGGTTCATTCAAATAACTCTTTTATTTCAAGAAAAATGTCCTTGAAACTCAGTGAGGATATGAAGAATCACATTAGTGGTGCTTTGAACCAATTTTACTGATGAGTTCATTCTACTAACTCTTTTATTTGCACAAAAATGTCCTTGGAACTTAGTAAATTTGTGTAGAATGACTTTTGTGGCGCTTTGGACCAATTTTACCCACAGGTTCATTCTAATAACTCTTTGATTTCCAGGAAAATGTCCTTGAAACTCAGTGAAGATGTGTAGTATGGCTTTGGTTGTGCTTTCAACTAATTCTACCCATAGGTTCATTTTAATAACTCTTTTGTTTCCAGAAGAATGTCCTTGGAACTCAGTGAAGATGTGTAGTATAACTTTGGTGTGCTTTGGACCAATTCTATCCATGGGTTCATTCTAATAACTCTGTGGTTTCCAGAAACATGTCCTTGGAACTCAGTGGAGATGTGTAGAATGACTTTGGAAGTGCTTTGGACCAACTTCACCCAAAGGTTCAGTCTAATAACTCTTTTACTTCAAAAAACAAATGTTCTAGGAACTTAATGGAGATGTGTAGAATCACTTTGGTGGTGCTTTGTACCAAATATACCCATGGGTTCATTCTAATAACTCTTTTATTTGAAGAAAGATGTCCTTGGAACTCAGTGGAGATGTTTAGTATGACTTTGATGGTGCGTTGGACCAATTCTACCCATTGCTTCACCCTAATAACTTTTTTACTTCAAGGAAAATATCCTTGGGTGCTGCTTTAAACCAATTCCTCATATGGGTTCACTTTATTAACTCTTTTACCTCAAGAAAAATGTCATTGGAACTCAGTGGAGATGTGTAGAATGACTTTGGTGGTTCTTTGGGCCAATTTTACCCATAGGTTCATTCTAATAACTCTTTTATTTCCAAAAAAATGTCCTTGGAACTCAGTGGAGATGTGTAGTATGACTTTGGTGGTGGTTTGGACCAAATCTATCCATGGGTTCACTCTAATAACTCTTTTATTTCCAGAAACATGTCTTTGGAACTCAGTGGAGATGTGTAGAATGAAGTTGGTGGTTGTTTGGAGCAATTCTACCCATGGGTTCACTCTGATGACTCTTTTATTTCGAACAAAATCTTCTTGGCACTCACTGGACATGTGTAGAATGACTTTGGCGGTGCTTTGGATCAAAATATACCCTTGGGTTCCCTCTAATACTTCTTTTACTTCAAGAACAATGTCGTTGAAACTCAGTAAGGATGTGTAGAATCAATTCACTGGTACTTTGGACCAGTTTTATTAATGGGTTCATTCTAAGAACTCTTTTATTTCAAGAAAAATGTCCTTGGAACTCAGTGGAGATGTGTAAAATAACTTGGGTGGTACTTTGGACCAAATATAGCCATGGGTTCATTCTAATAACTTTACTATTTGAAGAAAACTGACAGAAACTCAATAGAGATGTGTAGTATAACATTGGCTTTGCTGTGGACCAATTTTACCCATCGGTTCACTCTAATAACTCTTTTACTTTAAACAAATGTAATTGAAACTCAGTGGAGATGTGTAGAATCACTTTGGTGGTTTTTTGGACCCATTCTACCCATGGGTTCATTCTAATAACTCTTTTATTTCCACAAAAATGTCCTTAAAACACGGTGGAGATGTTTAGTATGACTTTGATGGTGCTTTGGACCATTTCTACCCATGGGTTTACTCTAATAACTCTTTCATTTCCAACAAATCTTCTTGGAACTCAGTGGAGATATGTAGAATGACTTTGGCGGTGCTTTGGATCGAATATACCCTTGGGTTCATTCAAATAACTCTTTTACTTCAAGAAAAATGTCCTTGGAACTCAGTGGAGATGTGTAGAATCACATTAGTGGTGCTTTCAACCAATTTTACTTATGAGTTCATTCTACTAACTCTTTTATTTGCAGAAAAATGTCCTTGGAACTTAGTAAATTTGTGTAGAATGACTTTGTTCAGTCTAATAACTCTTTTACTTCAAAAAAAATGTTCTAGGAACTCAATGGAGATGTGTAGAATCACTTTGGTGGTGCTTTGTACCAAATATACCCATGGGTTCATTCTAATAAACTCTTTTATTTCAAGAAAAATGTCCTTGGAACTCAGTGGAGATGTTTAGTATGACTACCCATTGGTTCACCCTAATAACTTTTTTACTTTAAGGAAAATATCCTTGGGTGCTGCTTTGGTTCAATTCTACCCATGGGGTCACTTTAATAACTCTTTTACCTCAAGAAAAATGTCCTTAAAACTTAGTGGGGATAGGCAGACTGACTTTCGCGTTGCTACAGATCAAATATACCCATGGGTTCATTCTAATAACTCTTTTAGTTCAAGAAAAATGTCATTGGAACTCAGTGGAGATGTGTAGAATGACTTTGGTGGTTCTTTGGGCCAATTTTACCCATACGTTCATTCTAATAACTCTTTTATTTCCAAAAAAATGTCCCTGGAACTGAGTGGAGATGTGTAGAATGAAGTTGGTGGTTGTTTGAAGCAATTCTACCCATGGGTTCACTCTGATGACTCTTTTATTTCGAACAAAATCTTCTTGGCACTCACTGGACATGTGTAGAATTGGCGGTGCTTTGGATCAAAATATACCCTTGGGTTCCCTCTAATACCTCTTTTACTTCAAGAACAATGTCGTTGAAACTCAGTGAGGATGTATAGAATCAATTCACTGGTACTTTGGACCAGTTTTATTGATGGGTTCATTCTAAGAACTCTTTTATTTCCAGAAAAATGTCCTTGGAACTCAGTGGAACTTTTATTTTGAGACAAATCCCCCTGGAACTTAGTGATATATTTAAACAACTCTTTCATTTCCAAAATAATGTCGTTGGACCTGAGTGGAGATGTGTAGAATGACATTGATGGTGCTTTGGACCCATGGGTTCTCTCTAATAACTCTTTTATTCTGCAAAAATCTCCTTGAAACTCAGTGGAGATGTGTAGAATGACCGTGGCGGTTCTTTGGATCAAATATACCCTTGGGTTCATTCTCATAACTCTTTTACTTCAAAAAAAAATGTCCTTTGAACTCAGTGGAGGAGTGTAAAATGACTTGGGTGGTACTTTGGACCAAATATAGCCATGGGTTCATTCTAATAACTTTATTATTTGAAGAAAACTGACATAGAAACTCAATGGAGATGTGTAGTGTAACATTGGCTTTGCTGTGAACCAATTTTACCCATCGGTTCACTCTAATAACTCTTTTGCTGTAAACAAATGTAATTGAAACTCAGTGGAGATGTGTAGAATCACTTTGGTGGTTTTTTGGACCCATTCTACCCATGGGTTCATTCTAATAACTCTTTTATTTCCAGAAAAATGTCCTTGGAACTCAGTGAAGATGTGTAGTATAACTTTGGTGTACTTTGGACCAATTCTATCCATGGGTTCACTCTAATAACTCTGTGGTTTCCAGAAACATGTCCTTGGAACTCAGTGAAGATGTGTAGTATAACTTTGGTGTACTTTGGACCAATTCTACCCATGGGTTTACTCTAATAACTCTTTCATTTCCAACAAATCTTCTTGGAACTCAGTCGAGATATGTAGTATTGCTTTGGTTGTGCTTTCAACTAATTCTACCCATAGGTTCATTTTAATAACTCTTGTTTTTCCAGAAGAATGTCCTTGGAACTCAGTGAAGATGTGTAGTATAAGTTTGGTGTACTTTGGACCTATCCTATCCATGGGTTCACTCTAATAACTCTGTGGTTTCCAGAAACATGTCCTTGGAGCTCAGTAGAGATGTGTAGAATCAGTTTGGTGGTGCTTTGGACCAATTTTACCCATAGGTTCAGTCTAATAACTCTTTTACTTCAAAAAAAATGGTCTAGGAACTTAATGGAGATGTGTAGAATCACTTTGGTGGTGCTTTGTACGAAATATACCCATGGATTTATTCTAGTAACTCTTTTATTTCAAGAAAAGTGTCCTTGGAACTCAGTGGAGATGTTTAGTATGACATTGGTGGTGCGTTGGACCAATTCTACCCATTGGTTCACCCGAATAACTTTTTTACTTCAAGGAAAATATCCTTGGGTGCTGCTTTGGACCAATTCTACCCATGGGCCCACTTTAATAACTGTTTTCTCTCAAGAAAAATGTCCTTGGGTCTTAGTGGGGATGTGCAGACTAACTTTCTCGGAACTCAAGGGAGATGTGTAGATTCACTTTGGTGGTGCTTTGTACCAAATATACCCATGGGTTCATTCTAATAACTATTATTTCAAGAAAAATGTCATTGGAACTCAGTGAAGATGTGTAGTGTGGCTTTGGTTGTGCCTTCAACTAATTCTACCCATAGGTTTATTTTAATAACTCTTATGTTTCCTTAAGAATGTCCTTGGAACTCAGTGAAGATGTGTAGTATAAGTTTGGTGTGCTTTGGAACAATTCTATCCATGGGTTCATTCTAATAACTCTGTGGTTTCCAGAAACATGTCCTTGGAACTCAGTGGAGATGTGTAGAATGACTTTGGTGGTGCTTTGGACCAAGTTCACCCATAGGTTAAGTCTAATAACTCTTTTACTTCGAAACAAATGTTCAAGGAACTCAATGGAGATGTGTAGAATCACTTTGGTGGTGCTTTGTACCAAATATACCCATGGGTTCATTCTAATAACTCTTTTATTTCAAGAAAAGTGTCCTTGAAACTCAGTGGAGATGTTTAATTTGACTTTGGTGGTGCGTTGGACAAATTCTACCCATTGGTTCACCCTAATACTTTTTTACTTCAAAGAAAATATCTTTGGGTGCTACTTTGGACCAATTCTACCCATGGGCTCAGTTTAATAACTCATTTACCTCAAGAAGAATGTCCTTGGGACTTAGTGGGGATGTGCAGACTGACTTTCTCGTTGCTACGGATCAAATATACCCATGTGTTCTTTGTAATAACTCTTTTAGTTCAAGAAAAATGCCATTGGAACTCAGTGGAGATGTGTAGAATGACTTTGGTGGTTCGTTGGGCCAATTTTACCCATAGGTTTATTCTAATAACTCTTTCATTTCCAAAAAATATCCTTGGAACTCAGTGGAGATGTTGAGTATGACTTTGATGGTGCTTTGGACCATTTCTACCCATGGGTTTACTCTAATAAATCTTTCATTTCGAACAAATCTTCTTGGAACTTAGTGGAGATATGTAGAATGACTTTGGCGGTGCTTTGGATCGAATATACCCTTGGGTTCATCCAAATAACTCTTTTACTTCAAGAAAAATGGAACTCAGTGGAGATGTGTAGAATCACATTAGTGGTGCTTTGAACCAATTGTAATTATGAGTTCATTCTACTAACTCTTTTATATGCAGAAAAATGTCCTTGGAACTTAGTAAATTTGTGTAGAATGGCTTTTGTGGCGCTTTGGACCAATTTTACCCATAGGTTCATTTTAATAACTCTTTTGTTTCCAGAAGAATGTCCTTGGAACTCAGTGAAGATGTGTAGTATAACTTTGGTGTGCTTTGGACCAATTCTATCCATGGGTTCATTCTAATACCTCTGTGGTTTCCACAAACATGTCCTTGGAACTTAGTGGAGATGTGTAGAATGACTTTGGTGGTGCTTTGGACCAATTTCACCCATAGGTTCAGTCTAATAACTCTTTTACTTCACAAAAAATGTTCTAGAAACTCAATGGAGATGTGTAGAATCACTTTGGTGGTGCTTTGTACCAAATATACCCAGGGGTTTATTTTAATAACTCTTTTATTTTAAGAAAAATGTTCTTGGAACTCAGTGAAGATGTGCAGTATGGCCTTGGTTGTGCTTTCAACTAATTCTACCCATAGGTTCATTTTAATAACTCTGTTGTTTCCAGAAGAATGTCCTTGGAACTCAGTGAAGATGTGTAGTATAACTTTGGTGTGCTTTGGACCAATTCTATCCATGGGTTCATTCTAATAACTCTGTGGTTTCCAGAAACATGTCCTTGGAACACAGTGGAGATGTGTAGAATGACTTTGGTGGTGCTTTGGACCAATTTCACCCATAGGTTCAGTCTAATAACTCTTTTACTTCAAAAAAAAATGTTCTAGGAACTTAATGGAGATGTGTAGAATCACTTTGGTGGTGCTTTGTCAATCAATCAATCAATCAATCTTTATTAATATTAAACAGTTTAAAAAGAAAGAACATGCACAACTCGCATATAGCGTAAGCTAGTCGAGGCGAGTTGTGCAGGGAGAAAAAGAAAAGAACAAAATAAACCAATTTGTAAGCTTAAAATAACCTATAAACATTGACAGAAATAAACTAAAGCTATTAAAAATACAATCATTTGCATGCGGAGAAAAGTATGATTACACGATTGGAAATAGGTAGCATAACAAACTAAACAAACTAAATAGGCGGAGAGATTAATA
The DNA here is from genome assembly GCA_964020085.1 of Micromussa lordhowensis. Taxonomy (NCBI): domain Eukaryota; kingdom Metazoa; phylum Cnidaria; class Anthozoa; order Scleractinia; family Lobophylliidae; genus Micromussa; species Micromussa lordhowensis. Next base: position 456,570 of record OZ026607.1, read on the forward strand.
GTGAATTATTACAAAAAGTTACATAATATAGAAATTAATTATGGATAGTAACTTAGGCGCCTCAATATAATCCTCCTCGCCTTCTAAAGCTGCAAATAAAGCTTTGCTAATTGATTTTTTGAACGCCGGTTTAGGTAGATTACATACTCGAGATGGGAGACAATTCCATGCTTTTGTGCCAAAACATGAGAAAGAGTTCCGCTGCTGATTTAGACGTGAAAATTTAATATGATATACCCATGGGTTCATTCTAATAACTCTTTTATTTCAAGAAAAATGTCCTTGGAACTCAGTGGAGATGTTTAGTATGACTTTGGTGGTGCGTTGGACCAATTCTACCCATTGGTTCACCCTAATAACTTTTTTACTTTAAGGAAAATATCCTTGGGTGCTGCTTTGGATCAATTCTACCCATGGGTTCACTTTAATAACTCTTTTACCTCAAGAAAAATGTCCTTGGGGCTTAGTGGGGATGTGCAGACTGACTTTCGCATTGCTACGGATCAAATATACCCATGGGTTCATTCTAATAACTCTTTTAGTTAAAGAAAAATGTCATTGGAACTCAGTGGAGATGTGTAGAATGACTTTGGTGGTTCTTTAGGCCAATTTTACTCATAGGTTCATTCTAATAACTCTTTCATTTCCAAAAAAATGTCCTTTTAACTCAGTGGAGATGTGTAGTATGACTTTGGTGGTGGTTTGGACCAAATCTATCCATGGGTTCACTCTAATAACTCTTTTATTTCCAGAAACATGTCTTTGGAACTCAGTGGAGATGTGTAGAATGAAGTTGGTGGTTGTTTGGAGCAATTCGACCCATGGGTTCACTCTGATGACTCTTTTATTTGGAACAAAATCTTCTTGGCACTCACTGGACATGTGTAGAATTGGCGGTGCTTTGGATCAAAGTATACCCTTGGGTTCCCTCTAATACCTCTTTTACTTCAAGAACAATGTCGTTGAAACTCAGTGAGGATGTGTAGAATCAATTCACTGGTACTTTGGACCAGTTTTATTAATGGGTTCATTCTAAGAACTCTTTTATTTCCAGAAAAATGTCCTTAGAACTGAGTGGAACTTTTATTTCGAGACAAATCCCCTTGGAACTTAGTGATATATTCTAATAACTCTTTTATTTCCAAAAAAAATGTCCTTGGACCTGAGTGGAGATGTGTAGAATGACATTGATGGTGCTTTGGACCCATGGGTTCTCTCTAATAACTCTTTTATTCTGCAAAAATCTCCTTGGAACTCAGTGGAGATGTGTAGAATGACTGTGGCGGTGCTTTGAATCACATATACCCTTGGGTTCATTCTCATAACTCTTTTACTTCAAAAAAATGTCCTTTGAACTCAGTGGAGATGTGTAAAATGACTTGGGTGGTACTTTGGACCAAATATAGCCATGGGTTCATTCTAATAACTTTATTATTTGAAGAAAACTGCCATAGAAACTTAATGGAGATGTGTAGTATAACATTGGTTTTGCTGTGGACCAATTTTACCCATCGGTTCACTCCAATAACTATTTTACTTTAAACAAATGTAACTGAAACTCAGTGGAGATGTGTAGAATTACTTTGGTGGTTTTTTGGACCCATTCAACCCATGAGTTCATTCTAATAACTATTTTATTGCCACAAAAATGTACTTCAAACCCAGTGGAGATGTTTAGTATGACTTTGATGGTGCTTTGGACCATTTCCACCCATGGGTTTACTCTAATAACTCTTTCATTTCCAACAAATCTTCTTGGAACTCAGTGGAGATATGTAGAATGACTTTGGCGGTGCTTTGGATCGAATATACCCTTGGGTTCATTCAAATAACTCTTTTATTTCAAGAAAAAAGTCCTTAAAACTCAGTGAGGATGTGAAGAATCACATTAGTGGTGCTTTGAGCCAATTTTACTGATGAGTTCATTCTACTAACTCTTTTATTTTCAGAAAAATGTCCTTGGACCTTAGTAAATTTGTGTAGAATGACTTTTGTGGCGCTTTGGACCAATTTTACCGACAGGTTCATTCTAATAACTCTTTGATTTCCAGGAAAATGTCCTTGAAACTCAGTGAAGATGTGTAGTATGGCTTTGGTGGTGCTTTTAACTAATTCTACCCATAGGTTCATTTTAATAACTCTTTTGTTTCCAGAAGAATGTCCTTGGAACTCAGTGAAGATGTGTAGTATAACTTTGGTGGTGCTTTGTACCAAATATACCCATGGGTTCATTCTAATAACTCTTTTATTTGAAGAAAAATGTCCTTGGAACTCAGTGGAGATGTTTAGTATGACTTTGGTGGTGCGTTGGACCAATTCTACCCATTGGTTCACCCTAATAACTTTTTTACTTCAAGGAAAATATCCTTGGGTGCTGCTTTAAACCAATTCCTCATATGGGTTCACTTTATTAACTCTTTTACCTCAAGAAAAATGTCCTTGGGACTTAGTGAGCATGTGCAGACTGACTTGCGCGTTTCTACGGATCAAATATACCCATGGGTTTATTCTAATAACTCTTTTATTTCAAGAAAAATGTCATTGGAACTCAGTGGAGATGTGTAGAATGACTTTGGTGGTTCTTTGGGCCAATTTTACCCATAGGTTCATTCTAATAACTCTTTTATTTCCAAAAAAATGTCCTTGGAACTCAGTGGAGATGTGTAGTATGACTTTGGTGGTGGTTTGTACCAAATCTATCCGTGGGTTCACTCTAATAACTCTTTTATTTCCAGAAAAATGTCCTTGGAACTCAGTGAAGATGTGTAGTATAACTTTGGTGTACTTTGGACCAATTCTATCCATGGGTTCACTCTAATAACTCTGTGGTTTCCAGAAACATGTCCTTGGAACTCAGTGAAGATGTGTAGTATAACTTTGCTGTACTTTGGACCAATTCTACCCATGGGTTTACTCTAATAACTCTTTCATTTCCAACAAATCTTCTTGGAACTCAGTCGAGATATAAAGTATTGCTTTGGTTGTGCTTTCAACTAATTCTACCCATAGGTCATTTTAATAACTTTTTTTTCCAGAAGAATGTCCTTGGAACTCAGTGAAGATGTGTAGTATAAGTTTGGTGCACTTTGGACCTATCCTATCCATGGGTTCAATCTAATAACTCTGTGGTTTCCAGAAACATGTCCTTGGAACTCAGTAGAGATGTGTAGAATGAGTTTGGTGGTGCTTTGGACCAATTTTTCCCATAGGTTCAGTCTAATAACTCTTTTACTTCAAAAAAAATGTTCTAGGAACTCAATGGAGATGTGTAGAATCACTTTGGTGGTGCTTTGTACGAAATATACCCATGGGTTTATTCTAGTAACTCTTTTATTTCAAGAAAAGTGTCCTTGGAACTCAGTGCAGATGTTTAGTATGACTTTGGGTGTGCGTTGGACCAATTCTACCCATTGGTTCACCCTAATAACTTTTTTACTTCAAGGAAAATATCCTTGGGTGCTGCTTTGGACCAATTCTACCCATGGGCTCACTTTAATAACTCTTTTACCTCAAGAAAAATGTCCTTGGGACTTAGTAGGGATGTGCAGACTGACTTTCTCGGAACTCAAGGGAGATGTGTAGAATCACTTTGGTGGTGCTTTGTACGAAATATACCCATGGGTTTATTCTAGTAACTCTTTTATTTCAAGAAAAGTGTCCTTGGAACTCAGTGGAGATGTTTAGTATGACTTTGGTGGTGCGTTGGACCAATTCTACCCATTGGTTTACCCTAATAATTTTTTTACTTCAAGGAAAATATCCTTGGGTGCTGCTTTGGACCAATTCTACCCATGGGCTCACTTTAATAACTCTTTTACCTCAAGAAAAATGTCCTTGGGACTTAGTGGGGATGTGCATACTGACTTTCTCGTTGCTACGGATCAAATATACTCATGTGTTCATTGTAATAACTCTTTTAGTTCAAGAAAAATGTCCTTGAAACTCAGTGAAGATGTGTAGTATGGCTTTGGTTGTGCTTTCAACTAATTCTACCCATAGGTTTATTTTAATAACTCTTATGTTTCCAGACGAATGTCCTTGGAACTCAGTGAAGATGTGTAGTATAACTTTGGTGTGCTTTGGACCAATTCTATCCATGGGTTCATTCTAATAACTCTGTGGTTTCCAGAAACATGTCCTTGGAACTCAGTGGAGATGTGTAGAATCACTTTGGTGGTGCTTTGTACCAAATATACCCATGGGTTCATTCTAATAACTCTTTTATTTCAAGAAAAGTGTCCTTGGAACTCAGTGGAGATGTTTAGTTTGACTTTTGTGGTGCGTTGGACAAATTCTACCCATTGGTTCACCCTAATACTTTTTTACTTCAAGGAAAATATCTTTGGGTGCTGCTTTGGACCAATTCTACCCATGGGCTCACTTTAATAACTCTTTTACCTCAAGAAAAATGTCCTTGGGACTTAGTGGGGATGTGCATACTGACTTTCTCGTTGCTACGGATCAAATATACCCATGTGTTCATTGTAATAACTCTTTTAGTTCAAGAAAAATGTCCTTGAAACTCAGTGAAGATGTGTAGTATGGCTTTGGTTGTGCTTTCAACTAATTCTACCCATAGGTTCATTTTAATAACTCTTTTGTTTTCAGAAGAATGTCCTTGGAACTCAGTGAAGATGTGTAGTATAACTTTGGTGTGCTTTGGATTTATTCTATCCATGGGTTCATTCTAATAACTCTGTGGTTTCCAGAAACATGTCCTTGGAACTCAGTGGAGATGTGTAGAATGACTTTGGTGGTGCTTTGGACCAATTTCACCCATAGTTTCAGTCTTATAACTCTTTTACTCCAAAAAAAATGTTCTAGGAAAATCACTTTGGTGGTGCTTTGTACCAAATATACCTATGGGTTCATTCTAATAACTGTTTTGTTTTAAGAAAAATGTCCTTGGAACTCAGTGAAGATGTGTAGTATGGCTTTGGTTGTGCTTTCAACTAATTCTACCCATGGGTTTACTCTGATGACTCTTTTATTTCGAACAAAATCTTCTTGGCACTTACTGGACATGTGTAGAATTGGCGGTGCTTTATTTCCAGAAAAATGTCCTTGGAACTCAGTGGAACTTTTATTTCAAGACATATCCCCTTGGAACTTAGTGATATATTCTAATAACTCTTTCATTTCCAAAAAAATGTCCTTGGACCTGAGTGGAGATGTGTAGAATGACATTGATGGTGCTTTGGACCCATGGGTTCTCTCTAATAACTCTTTTATTCTGGAAAAATCTCTTTGGAACTCAGTGGAGATGTGTAGAATGACTGTGGCGGTGCTTTGGATCAAATATACCCTTGGGTTCATTCTCATAACTCTTTTACTTCAAAAAAAAATGTCCTTTGAACTCAGTGGAGATGTGTAAAATAACTTGGGTGGTGCTTAGGACCAAATATAGCCATGGGTTCATTCTAATAACTTTATTATTTGAAGAAAACTGACATAGAAACTCAATGGAGATGTGTAGTATAACATTGGCTTTGCTGTGGACCAATTTTACCCATCGGTTCACTCCAATAACTCTTTTACTTTAAACAAATGTAATTGGAACTCAGTGGAGATGTGTACAATCACTTTGGTGGTTTTTGGGGCCCATTCTACCCATGGGTTCATTCTAATAACTCTCTTATTTCCACAAAGATGTCCTTGCAACTCAGTGGAGATGTTTAGTGTGACTTTGATGGTGCTTTGGACCATTTCTACCCATGGGTCTACTGTAATAACTCTTTCATTTCCAACAAATCTTGTTGGAACTCAGTGGAGTTATGTAGAATGACTTTGGCGGTGCTTTGGATCGAATATACCTTTGGGTTCATTCAAATAACTCTTTTACTTCAAGAAAAATGTCCTTGGAACTCAATGGAAATGTGTAGAATCTTTCTTTCTGGATCTCCTTGACATAAAAGGTTCCTTCTAATAGCTCGATTATTAGAATGAACCCATGGGTATATTTGGTACAAAGCACCACCAAAGTGATTCTACACATCTCCATTGAGTTCCTAGAACATTTTTTTGAAGTAAAAGAGTTATTAGACTGAACCTATGGGTGAAATTGGTCCAAAGCACCACCAAAGTCATTCTACACATCTCCACTGTGTTCCAAGGACATGTTTCTGGAAACCACAGAGTTATTAGAAAGAACCCATGGATAGAATTGGTCCAAAGCACACCAAAGTTATACTACACATCTTCACTGAGTTCCAAGGACATTTTTTTGGAAATAAAAGAGTTATTGGACTGAACCTATGGGTAAAAGTGGCCCAAAGAACCACTAAAGTCATTCTACACATCTCCACTGAGTTCCAATGACATTTTTCTTGAACTAAAAGAATTATTAGAATGAACCCATTGGTATATTTGATCCGTAGCAACGCGAAAGTCAGTCTGCACATCCCCACTAAGTTCCAAGGACATTTTTCTTGAGGTAAAAGAGTTATTAAAGTGAACGCATGAGTAGAATTGGTCCAAAGCAGCACCCAAGGATATTTTCCTTGAAGTAAAAAAGTTATTAGGGTGAACCAATGGGTAGAATTGGTCCAACGCACCACCAAAGTCATACTAAACATCTCCACTAAGTTCCAAGAAGATTTGTTGGAAATGAAAGAGTTATTAGAGTAAACCCATGGGTAGAAATTGGTCGAAAGCACCATCAATGTCATTCTACACATCTCCACTGAGTTCCAATGACATTTTTCTTGAACTAAAAGAATTAGAATTAAAATGAATCCATGGGTATATTTGATCCGTAGCAACGCGAAAGTCAGTCTGCACATCCCCACTAAGTCCCAAGGACATTTTTCTTGAGGTAAAAGAGTTATTAAAGTGAACCCATGGTTAGAATTGGTCCAAAGCAGCACCAAAGGATATCTTCCTTGAAGTAAAAAAGTTATTAGGGTGAACCAATGGGTAGAATTGGTCCAACGCACCACCAAAGTCATACTAAGCATCTCCACTGAGTTCCAAGGACATTTTTCTGGAAATAAAAGAGTTATTAGAATGAACCCATGGGTATATTTGGTACAAAGCACCACCAAAGTGATTCTACACATCTCCATTGAGTTCCTAGAACATTTTTTTTTGAAGTAAAAGAGTTATTAGACTGAACCTATGGGTGAAATTGGTCCAAAGCACCACCAAAGTCATTCTACACATCTCCACTGAGTTGCAAGGACATGTTTTCGGAAACCACAGAGTTATTAGAATGAACCCATGGATAGAATTGGTCCAAAGCACACCAAAGTTAAACTACACATCTTCACTGAGTTCCAAGGACAATTCTTCTGAAAAAAAAAGAGTTATTAAAATGAACCTATGGGTACAATTAGTTGAAAGCACAACCAAAGCCATACTACACATCTTCACTGAGTTTCAAGGTCATTTTTCTGGAAATCAAAGAGTTATTAGAATGAACCTGTGGGTAAAATTGGTCCAAAGCGCCACAAAAGTCATTCTACACAAATTTACTAAGTTCCAAGGACATTTTTCTGCAAATAAAAGAGTTAGTAGAATGAACTCATTAGTAAAATTGGTTCAAGGCACCACTAATGTGATTCTACACATCGCCACTGAGTTCCGAGGACATTTTTCTTGAAGTAAAAGAGTTATTTGGATGAACCCAAGGGTTTATTCGATCCAAAGCACCGCCAAAGTCATTCTACATATCTCCACTAAGTTCCAAGAAGATTTGTTGGAAATGAAAGAGTTATTAGAGTAAACCCATGGGTAGAAATGGTCCAAAGCACCATCAAAGTCATACAAAACATCTCCACTGAGTTTCAAGGAAATTTTTGTGGAAATAAAAGAGTTTTTAGAATCATCCCATGGGTAGAATGGGTCCAAAAACCACCAAAGTGATTCTACTCATCTCCACTGAGTTCCAATAACATTTGTTTAAAGTAAAAGAGTTATTAGAGTGAACCGATGGATAAAATTGGTCCACAGCAAAGCCAATGTTATACTACACATCTCCATTGAGTTTCTATGTCAGTTTTCTTCAAATAATAAAGTTATTTGAATGAACCCATGCCTATATTTGGTCCAAAGTACCACCCAAGTTATTTTACACATCTCCACTGAGTTCAAAGGACATTTTTTAGAGTGAACCCATGGATAGATTTGGTCCAAACCACCACCAAAGTTATACTACACATCTCCACTGAGTTCCAAGGACATTTTTTGAAATAAAAGAGTTATTAGAATGAACCTATGGATAAAATAGGCCCAAAGAACCACCAAAGTCATTCTACACATCTCCACTGAGTTCCAATGACATTTTTCTTGAACTAAAAGAGTTATTAAAATGAACCCATGGGTATATTTGATCCGTAGCAACGCGAAAGTCAGTCTGCACATCTTCACTAAGTCCCAAGGACATTTTTCTTGAGGTAAAAGAGTTATTAAAGTGAACCCATGGGTAGAATTGGTCCAAAGCAGCACCCAAGGATATTTTCCTTCAAGTAAAAAAGTTATTAGGGTGAACCAATGGGTAGAATTGGTCCAGCGCACCACCAAAGTCATACTAAACATCTCCACTGAGTTCCAAGGACATTTTTCTTGAAATAACAGAGTTATTAAAATGAACCCATGGGTATATTTGGTACAAAGCACCACCAAAGTGATTCTACACATCTCCATTGAGTTCCTAGAACATTTTTTTTTGAAGTAAAAGAGTTATTAGACTGAACCTATGGGTGAAATTGGTCCAAAGCACCACCAAAGTCATTCTACACATCTCCACTGAGTTCCATGGGTAAAATTGGTCCAAAGCACAACCAAAGTCATACTAAACAATTCCACTGATTTCCAAGGAAATAAAAGAGTTATTAGAATGAACCCATGGGTAAAATTCGTCCAAAGCACTATCAAAGTGATTCTGCACATCTCCACTGCACCGTAGCAACGCGAAAGTCAGTCTGCACATCCTCACTAAGTCCCAAGGACATTTTTCTTGAGGTAAAAGAGTTATTAAAGTGAACCCATAAGTAGAATTGGTCCAAAGCAGCACCCAAGGATATTTTCCTTGAAGTAAAAAAGTTATTAGGGTTACCCAATGGGTAGAATTGGTCCAACGCACCACCAAAGTCATACTAAACATCTCCACTGAGTTCCAAGGACATTTTTCTTGAACTAAAAGAGTTATTAAAATGAACCCATGGGTATATTTGATCCGTAGCAACGCGAAAGTCAGTCTGCACATCCTCACTAAGTCCCAAGGACAGTTTTCTTGAGGTAAAAGAGTTATTAAAGTGAACCCATGGGTAGAATTGGTCCAAAGCAGCACCCAAGGATATTTTCCTTGAAGTAAAAAAGTTATTAGGGTGAACCAATGGGTAGAATTGGTCCAACGCACCACCAAAGTCATACTAAGCATATCCACTGAGTTTCAAGGACATTTTTCTTGAACTAAAAGAGTTATTAAAATGAACCCATGGGTATATTTGATCCGTAGCAACGCGAAAGTCAGTCTGCACATCCTCACTAAGTCCCAAGGACAGTTTTCTTGAGGTAAAAGAGTTATTAAAGTGAACCCATGGGTAGAATTGGTCCAAAGCAGCACCCAAGGATATTTTCCTTGAAGTAAAAAAGTTATTAGGGTGAACCAATGGGTAGAATTGGTCCAACGCACCACCAAAGTCATACTAAACATCTCCACTGAGTTCCAAGGACATTGTTCTTGAAATAAAAGAGTTATTAGAGTAAACCGATGGGTAAAATTGGTCCACAGGAAAGCCAATGTTATACTACACATCTCCATTGAGTTTCTATGTCAGTTTTCTTCAAATAATAAAGTTATTAGAGTGAACCTATGGCTATATTTGGTCAAAAGTACCAACCAAGTTATTTTACACATCTCCACTGAGTTCAAAGGACATTTTTTTGAGTGAACCCATGGATAGATTTGGTCCAAACCACCACCAAAGTCATACTACACATCTCCACTGAGTTCCAAGGACATTTTTTTGAAATAAAAGAGTTATTAGAATGAACCTATGGATGAAATAGGCCGAAAGAACCACCAAAGTCATTCTACACATCTCCACTGAGTTCCAATGACATTTTTCTTGAACTAAAAGAGTTATTAAAATGAACCCATGGGTATATTTGATCCGTAGCAACGCGAAAGTCAGTCTGCACATCTTCACTAAGTCCCAAGGACATTTTTCTTGAGGTAAAAGAGTTATTAAAGTGAACCCATGGGTAGAATTGGTCCAAAGCAGCACCCAAGGATATTTTCCTTGAAGTAAAAAAGTTATTAGGGTGAACCAATGGGTAGAATTGGTCCAGCGCACCACCAAAGTCATACTAAACATCTACACTGAGTTCCAAGGACATTTTTCTTGAAATAAAAGAGTTATTAAAATGAACCCATGGGTATATTTGGTACAAAGCACCACCAAAGTGATTCTACACATCTCCATTGAGTTCCTAGAACATTTTTTTTTTAGTAAAATAGTTATTAGACTGAACCTATGGGTGAAATTGGTCCAAAGCACCACCAAAGTCATTCTACAAATCTCCACTGAGTTCCATGGGTAAAATTGGTCCAAAGCAGAACCAAAGTCATACTAAACAATTCCACTGATTTCCAAGGACATTTACTTACAAATAAAAGAGTTATTAGTATGAACCCATGGGTAAAATTCGTCCAGAGCACTATCAAAGTGATTCTGCACATCTCCACTGAGTTCCAAGGACATTTTTCTTGAAGTAAAAGCGTTATTAGTGTGAGCCTATGGCCAAAATTGGTCGAAAGCACCATCAATGTCATTCTAAAAACATCTCCACTGAGTTCCAATGTCATTTTTCTTGAACTAAAAGAGTTATTAGAATGAATCCATGGGTATATTTGATCCGTAGCAACGCGAAAGTCAGTCTGCACATCCCCACTAAGTCCCAAGGACATTTTTCTTGAGGTAAAAGAGTTATTAAAGTGAACCCATGGGTATATTTGGTACAAAAAACCGCCAAAGTGATTCTACTCATCTCCACTGAGTTCCAATAACATTTGTTTAAAGTAAAAGAGTTATTAGAGTGAACCGATAGGTAAAATTGGTCCACAGCAAAGCCAATGTTATACTACACATCTCCATTGAGTTTCTATGTCAGTTTTCTTCAAATAATAAAGTTATTAGAATGAACCCATGGCTATATTTGGTCCAAAGTACCACCCAAGTTATTTTACACATCTCCACTGAGTTCAAAGGACATTTTTTTTCAAGTAAAAGAGTTATGAGAATGAACCCAAGGGTTTATTTTGATCCAAAGCAACGCCAAAGTCATTCTACACAAGTCCAGTGAGTGCCAAGAAGATTTTGTTCGAAATAAAAGAGTCATCAGAGTGAACCCATGGGTAGAATTGCTCCAAACAACCACAAAATTCATTCTACACATCTCCAGTAAGTTCCAAAGACATGTTTCTGGAAATAAAGGAGTTATTAGAGTGAACCCATGGATAGATTTGGTCCAAACCACCACCAAGGTCATACTACACATCTCCACTGAGTTCCAAGGACATTTTTTTGAAATAAAAGAGTTATTAGAATGAACCTATGGATGAAATAGGCCCAAAGAACCACTAAAGTCATTCTACACATCTCCACTGAGTTCCAATGACATTTTTCTTGAACTAAAAGAGTTATTATAATGAACCCATGGGTATATTTGATCCGTAGCAACGCGAATGTCAGTCTGCACATCCTCACTAAGTCCCAAGGACATTTTTCTTGAGGTAAAAGAGTTATTAAAGTGAACCCATGGGTAGAATTGGTCCAAAGCAGCACCCAAGGATATTTTCCTTGAAGTAAAAAAGTTATTAGGGTGAACCAATGGGTAGAATTGGTCCAACGCACCACCAAAGTCATACTAAACATCTCCACTGAGTTCCAAGGACATTTTTCTTGAAATAAAAGACTTATTAGAATGAACCCATGGGTATATTTGGTACAAAGCACCACCAAAGTGATTCTACACATCTCCATTGAGTTCCTAGAACCTTTTTTTTTTTGAAGTAAAAGAGGTATTAGACTGAACCTATAGGTGAAATTGGTCCAAAGCACCACTAAAGTCATTCTACATCTCCACTTAGTTCCAAGGACATGTTTTTGGAAACCACAGAGTTATTAGAATGAACCCATGGATAGAATTGGTCCAAAGCACACCAAAGTTATACTACACATCTTCACTGAGTTCCAAGGACAATTCTTCTGGAAAAAAAAAGAGTCATTAAAATGAACCTATGGGTACAATTAGTTGAAAGCACAACCAAAGCCATACTACACATCTTCACTGAGTTTCAAGGACATTTTTCTGGAAATCAAAGAGTTATTAGAATGAACCTGTGGGTAAAATTGGTCCAAAGCGCCACAAAAGTCATTCTACACAAATTTACTAAGTTCCAAGGACATTTTTCTGCAAATAAAAGAGTTAGTAGAATGAACTCATAAGTAAAATTGGTTCAAGGCACCACTAATGTGATTCTACACATCGCCACTGAGTTCCAAGGACATTTTTCTTGAAGTAAAAGAGTTATTTGAATAAACCCAAGGGTATATTCGATCCAAAGCACCGCCAAAGTCATTCTACATATCTCCACTAAGTTCCAAGAAGATTTGTTGGAAATGTAGCATTGTAGCCTTTTTGTTAGTTAACTAGTTTGTGCATGTTCAGGTTGTTCCTGGTAGTTCCACTGGCTGTCCATTAAGTACTAAGCAAAACTTCATCAAATCTTACTGGTGAAACACCCTTACCACAGAGGCTATTGGAAATTCCAGAAGGATGGGACTTACAAATAAATATTGTTTATAATTTTTGGAATCTGTATTTTTAGCTTCTTCCTTTTGTAGATTAATTGTGAATTTACCCTGAGAGTGGGATGAGGTATTGGGCGTAATCCTTTCAACCAAAATTTACGGAATTTCGGAAAACTCAGTCCAACTGGAAAAGTCAAAAAATAAAAATGGTCCAGCTTTCAGCCGGACCACTTTTCCCAGTCAGACCAGTCTGAAGTTTGTTAAATGGATTGCTCCCATTGAATTTGCTATCCACTTTGCAGTTGCGAGAGTGGGTGAGTTTGTGCAAGATAATGCGAGTTTGGGCCAGTTAAGGCGAGATAAGGAAATTTGAACATAATCTCGAGCGGCGATTTAAGGCGATTTAGGGCGAGATAAGGTGAGTTTAGGTCCCAGAGTAGGCCTTAAATAACGTAAAACAAGGGTTACATCTTTCTTAGGAACTGTGAGAGTAGGTTGTGAAGGCTTGTTCTTAGATTTGTGAAGTAAATCATTAACATTGACTTGTAGTTAATAACGCCTTTAGGATAACCATTTTGAAGCAAGGAATTTTTGAGATCGGATAGAGCGGACTGTAATAAAGTGGATTTTGAACAAATACGTAAGCAACGATAGGTAAGTGTTCTGATTAGAT
>OZ026607.1:472500-622500 GCA_964020085.1 Micromussa lordhowensis
TAACAGATGACCATAGCAAGAATAACAGAAGAAAAAGGGAATAAAAACTTTAGCTGTAGTATTTTTACGTTAAAACTAGTTTTGTTACGTCATAAACCTGTGACGTCACCAGTTTTTTAACCGTTAATATCTTCTTAATAAAGCCAAGAATTAAAAATCTAAAACCATACGATTTTTGGCAACATTAAGCTTTCCATTTGACTAAATTATTAGCCTTCCTAGAAAAAACCTGTAGAAAGTAAACCAGAGATTGAATTCATAGAGGAACAGTATGGTTAAGCAAATTCCGGGGGGGACAACAAAAAAATATTTAATTTACCATAACTCGAGAAATAAAAGTCGTAGCAAAGAACGGTTTTCGGTATTTTACTCCTCAAGTCAAGGCCTTTCCAATGACATAACTTTCACTATGAGATTCTAAAAAAATTAACACGCGTTTAAGTGACGTCATCAATTATGACGTCATAATCTGACATTTTGTCACAACTTCCAATTGAAAATGAACTGGACAACAATCAAAGCTCATTTGCCAAACTTGGTTTAGAAATATATGAAAGAAGCAAATAGAGCCTTCATGAAACATTTGGGGGGTGGTTTGGCCCCTACGTGAAAACTACACGCATAATTCACCATAACCAGCTGCTTCTGTGACCAAATTTACAAAGCATTTTGTCATATTCAGCCAGACGTTAAAAGTGCAGCCCGCTGCAGATTATTGAACCATTGACGTCAAAATGACGTCAAAAGTGCAGCCTCAAGTTCAAGTTCATTTATTCACACTATTCAATTACAATACAACAATAAAAGATAAAAAAGAAGTAAAAAACAGAGCTGATGATACATTGAGCTAAACATAACAACGAGAAAAGTGTGTAGCAGCCAAAGGAGCAAAGCTTTCGAGTTGGCTGCTACCACAGAACAATTAAAAGTGGGTAGAGGTTATACAGAATTTATAAAAACTAATATTGTATAAAGCTCTGGTTAGATTAATTACATTGAAAAGGAAGAGTATAAATGAGTAACAATAACTACTTAAATTAAATAATTAAATAAATAGAGCCAAAAATAGATTGAAGTTATTCAACATGCCTGATTTTCGAGTAGAAAGAGTTTATATTCTTTTTTAAAACTATTGAATTCGAGACACTGCTGAAGCCTGCTGCAGATTATTGAACCATTGACGTCAAAATAGCCCTTTTTCACGGTTAGTTTTCTCATTTGCATTACAATGTAATCCAACGTGGATGCGAGGCAATTTCGGGCTAAAACTACAAAATAGCCCGAAATTGCCTCACATACATGCCAAATTATATTGTGATGCAAATGAGAAAAGTTAACCGTGAAAAGGGCTATCCAACAACCATTGACCGAGAAAACTTGGGGAAGAGGTTGTGTTATCAACAAAGAGCGAAATGGCTGCGAGTAAGTTTACATCTTTACAAGTTTGAGCGAAGAAAATATTTTGAATGAATATTAAAGCAATTATTGAATTCGGCTTTCGTAAGGATATGAAGAATTCTGCAGATCTCGGAGGGTGTTATCCACCTCGGCCTTCGGCCTCTGTGGATAACACCCACCTTGATCTGCAGAATTCTTCATATCCTACTCAGCGTCATTCAATAATTGCTAAATAATTTAATCAGTTAAAGTAGCGCACAAAATCTCTGTGTTTTGCGCTATCCACCCAAAAAAATTATGCCGGCGAAAGAACTTTCCGCAAAAATTTACTACACTCTAAATTCGAGGAAGAAACAACTGCAAGGCTAACGAAACGGTATGGAAACTTTTAGTGGTTCCAGTTTTTTTAATAAGCACGCTTTTCTTTTTAAAGGTTTCGCAAAGAATGACTATAGGTAAAGCAACATCACACCACAACAGTAAAACAAACAAATGAAGCGTTGAAGTTTGAAATTTGTTACGCCGAGGTCCTTGCAGCAATGAACATAATATATTGTTATAAATGTGCAGTATCAATCGACTACCTATCAGTGACGTACTCAGTCAAACATTTCAATCATCAATTTCATCGAGTACTAACAAAGTTACATTATCATTGCTTTTTATCTGAGTAAAAACCAGGGAGTAGCAATGCGTAAACTTGTTTATCCCCCACACGTTTCGTGCGACATTAAAATTCATAGAAACGTACTATGAACTTGTGTGTAAGAAAAACAAATCCCTGACTGTTATGCTTCAACGAAACAGCTGGCAAATATAGGCAAGGTGAGAAATATTTTATGCGTGATGTAACGCTTGGAGCCAACAGTTTAGCTAAGTACTCGTAAAATATGTTCAATTAATGCACACATTTTCTTTTATACGTACCATTTTATTTCTAACAACAACGATAATTTTAAAACTTAACTTAAAACGTCTTTAAAGAAAAAAGAACCTGCGTACACGATACCTGAAGATACGGAGACAAGAATTTAGTGCCAATCGCGATGGCAATCGATGAAGTTCGTGACCACTTAAGTAAATCACTGTTCTTCTCCAGTCAAGAAAATGGACGTTGATGGTGTCTCTATTCAGCCCGATATGACAGGAAGGCATGAGCACAGAACGACGAAACTTTTACCAGAAGCGCGAAATACGGTAATTGACTATATTTGTTCTTACAAGGCTACTGAATCACGAGTCTATCTTTTTGTCGAGGGTCGAGGGTCCCATGTCGAGGGTCGAGGGTATATTTTACAAACGTCTTTGCTACAGCGAGAAAGATAATGAAGAGTGTTAATACCTCACAGACCTGATTATTTATCTAACTCAAAGTCCGGTTTTCATGCGACTTCATATTACAAAACAAGACGCGGAAAGCCTTGGCCAATGTACTATAAATGTCATCAACTTTGAATGGAATCCGCGTAGAACTGACAAATCCAAACGGAAATGCAAGTATTTAGTTTTGTGTTTTTTTTTTTGTGTTTTCTTGCTCATGTCGAGGACTATTTTCAGTGCTTCGCCTTCGTTTTGCTGCTGAAAGGTCTTCATCCAGCTGTTCGTGTCACTACTCGATGAGGCCTCACCTGGGCTACCCATCACGACATCCGAATACTTTCTCGCTGACATTGCCAAGAAAAAAAATTTGGACTATTCTAACGAATTCCTATCGTCGTTTTCCTAGTGTATTCGAGCACGTCGACGATCAAGACAATAAGCTCTAGTTCTTCAAAAAGGGGAGTCACCGAAAATGACAATAATGTTCTACATGAATGAGGCCTACAAGGGGGTTGATGTGTCGCAATATAGATCTTATCACGGTTTTCGACGCCCTCTAGACGGGTAGGCAAAGTGATCAGAAATTACAGTGTTTGTATGGGAATCCGATGGCAAATAACTTTTCCCAAAAATTGAATTTTACAAAATTTTTGAATCGTAATGTTAGGATGGTATTTACCAAGTTTGAAGGAAATAGCTTAGCTAGAAGACGATCAGTACTGTTAATTTTTCCAATTTTCCATACCTTTGTCTGTATTTTTTTTCCCGGGAACCGCGTCTACCCAGCCAAATTTAAAAACAAATGTATGGAAATTAGAAAATTAACTAGCTGAGTCTACCCGTCAAGATGGCGTTGAAAACCGAGATAGGGTCTATTGAATTTTTAGCGGTAGATGCACAATTAAGCTGTCAAATTTCCGCTTCATTGTGGCGCTTCGCGTTCTGTACTAACAAGTACAAGTATAATTTGTAATAGTTTTGACGCTAGTTTTATTACATAGTTAATGTTATCATTAATATTTAATTATTTTTATTTAACTATTATAAATGACTGATCCCCGATCCTCGATCCTCGAACTTAAATCTTAAATCTTTGATCCTGAATCGAACAGACGACATCAGTCATCTTTCTCGTTGTAGGCTGGCTGTAGGAGTACTCCCCTGTATCAAAGAAGTTTATGATATGAAGTGCGATCATGTTAACGGACATTAAATCAAATCGGGGAGGAACATGTAGACCGAACTGGACTGACCGGCAAAGAAATAAAAAAAATATCTTCCAAAAAAAGAAATCGTTAGTAATAAATATTACCCTCGACCCTCGACAAAAAGATAGACTCGTAAAAAGCGTGTGCGACTATAGAGCCTCTGAATATGTCGCTCAATTTCGATCGATTTTGGACGATTCGGTGGATCGAAAAGAAAAAAAATCGTAAAATGAATAATTGATTTAGCGAACTTAAAACAATATTATGTAACTAGTGCCCGTGGGGCTTCATTCTGGACGAGTTTAAAGAATCCCTTATTCTTCAGCCATTTCAACTTGAGTAAAACTAGCAAACAAACTGCGGTTATAAACATGACGAGACAGCGCATGTTGTAAAAACTTTCCATATACTTTTTCAATGTCATTACTTCCCTTATTTGGTATTATTTCGTGTTTAAATTTAATTGTAGTTTTGGTAACCGTTACTTCTGAAGATGTATGTTAATCTATGTTGGAGGCGAAGCGTTAAGCTCATAAATGAAAGTTTTTACAACATGCGCGTTGTCTCGTCATGCTTATAACCGCAGTTTGTTTGCTAGTTTTACTCGAGTTTAGAGAAATTCGATTTTTTTCTCTATTTTCAAGTCTAGTTGATGTTTAGGCAAAGCTGCTCTTAAACAGCCCCGCATCACTTCGAAAAGTTTCGACCACTTTAACCGCCATTTCACTCGGAAATCGAAAGAAAAACAACAGCTTTGTAACCGCCCTAGAAGCTTTTTGCTATGTAACAAGCCTGGTACCACGTGAGCTAAGTTCAGTAAAACACGTGAGATTGTGAAAGTTCAACGCAAGCTCGACCGCGGCGCTTCATTTTCAAATGCTAAAAATCGACTTATATGAGGTTATTAACCATCAAGAATGAATCTACTTGTGTACTTAGATGTGTTTTACTTAGTAAAAGATGATTTCAACAAAAATACATCGAGGGAGATCAAGCATATGAAAATGGTGGGGCCACAGTGCATCATGGGTAATAGGGGTAATTAACCGAAATGTCCCAAAATAAAGCAATAAGTGAAAGGACTGTAGTATTTTCTCTAAATAAGAGTTTCAAGAGGTTTTTGATTCATTTATAAATATTTTGTATTCAGTTTTCTTGCATGATACGCCATTGTTCATATGTACTGACTACTATACCACGCTCATAGGGACGGTAACCAATCAGGAGCCGAGAAAGACAATAGGCTATTGTTTCGAGAACAATAGACTCTATTGTTTTCCAAATCCAAGATGGCGTCTTGAAAATCGGACCAATCAGGAGGTGAATTAAGAATTCAAGATGGCGGCGCCCATGAAAGTCGGCCATGTTGGAAAACAACCCACCAGTCTCAACGGAGGCCTGGGATCGGTCTTATCATATTTTTCCCCTCGGACTCGAGAATCAATCTACACACATGTACATCAAATGAGAAACAATTGTATTTATTAAAAAGTCCTACTTCTTTACAAGAGGGACCTGTGTCCATTTTCAATCAAGGTGTGTGCGTGCTGACGAAGGGAGATGAATGTTATTTTCTCAGTATAAAATAATATTATCATTGATCATTGCTTTCATACTATTTGGTGGCTCCTAAAGGAGCCGTTTTTGGTTTGACGTTCACTTACTGGTCCAGAAGTACGCCTATCCCATTCATGAGGAGCGAGATCGTCTCGTCTTGTTCGGCAACTCTTTTGCGTAGTTTCAACTCCCTCGAATGCCTGATGAGGTTGTCGGGCACTCCAGCCATAAAGTTTTGGTCTAATTGGATCACCATCGACTTTAGTTTCACTTCCCCGCTAATCTTTGGTAGCGGGGTTTCGTTAACTAACGAGTTGCCGGGTAGGGAGAGATCTCTCTCAACCTCCCTGAGCGCTTGTGAAATGAAAGCTTCCAGCTGTTGATCGTACTCCATCGTGAGTTGTCATACTTGGAAATAAAAATGCTGAAGTATTTATACCTTTCAAGGCTTATCACTTAATCAACTTGTCGAGTGCTTTGTCGTTCCTATGGCTATTCAAAAAGGCGCGTGCTTTGTTTCATAGACAAATAGGTGTACCCTCCTATCCCTCGAACTGTGCCGGTGAGATGGAAAAATTCCTATGGTTTATTCTTGTTGATTCGTCAGAGTTTCAAAGGCACGAGTTTTCTAATTCTCGAATTGTTTACATTTGTAAATGTGATCAGAACTTTTTCTACGCAACGCAACTTGCCGTGCGCTTAAAACACCTTCGCTTATTCAAAATGTCACGTGCTTTGTTTCATAGACAAATAGGTGTACTCCATATCCCTCAAAGCTGGTGTCGTGAGACTGAAAAATTCCTATGGTTTATTCTTGTTGATTCGCAAAAGTTTAAAAACGCAAGGAGTCGATTTTTCAAATTCTCGAATCGTTTTATGCTTGTAAATGTGATCGGATCATTTTTATGCAACGCAACTTGCCGTGCACTTAATACACCTTCGCTTATTTAAAATGTCGCGTGCTTTGTTTCATAGACAAATAGGTGTACCCTCCTATCCTCGAACTGTGCCGGTGACATGGAAAAAATTCCTATGGTTTATTCTTGTTGATTCGTCAGAGTTTCAAAGGCACGAGTTTTCTAATTCTCGAATTGTTTACATTTGTAAATGTGATCAGAACTTTTTCTACGCAACGCAACGTGCCGTGCGCTTAATACACCTTCGCTTATTCAAAATGTCACGTGCTTTGTTTCATAGACAAATAGGTGTACTCCATATCCCTCAAAGCTGGTGTCGTGAGACTGAAAAATTCCTATGGTTTATTCTTGTTGATTCGCAAAAGTTTAAAAACGCAAGGAGTCGATTTTTCAAATTCTCGAATGGTTTCATGCTTGTAAATGTGATCGGATCATTTTTATGCAATGCTTAATCAATTTGCCGTGCGCTTTGTTGTCTCTATGGCTATTCAAAATACCGCGCGCTTTGTTGTATAATTGATTAAGTGTACCCTCCTATCCCTCGAACTGTGCCGGTGAGATGGAAAAAATTCCTATGGTTTATTCTTGTTGATTCGTCAGAGTTTCAAAGGCACGAGTTTTCTAATTCTCGAATTGTTTACATTTGTAAATGTGATCAGAACTTTTTCTACGCAACGCAACTTGCCGTGCGCTTAATACACCTTCGCTTATTCAAAATGTCACGTGCTTTGTTTCATAGACAAATAGGTGTACTCCATATCCCTCAAAGCTGGTGTCGTGAGACTGAAAAATTCCTATGGTTTATTCTTGTTGATTCGCAAAAGTTTAAAAACACAAGGAGTCGATTTTTCAAATTCTCGAATCGTTTTATGCTTGTAAATGTGATCGGATCATTTTTATGCAATGCTTAATCAATTTGCCGTGCGCTTTGTTGTCTCTATGGCTATTCAAAATACCGCGCGCTTTGTTGTATAATTGATTAAGTGTACCCTCCTATCCCTCGAACTGTGCCGGTGAGATGGAAAAAATTCCTATGGTTTATTCTTGTTGATTCACAAAAGTTTAAAAACGCACGGAATCGATTTTTCAAATTCTCGAATCGTTTTATGCTTGTAAATGTGATCAGAACTTTTTCTACGCAACGCAACTTGCCGTGCGCTTAATACACCCTTGCATATTCAAAATGTTGCGTGCTTTGCTCCATAAATGAATAGGTGTACCTTCCACCCTAGTTGGACAGTTTGTTTACTTGAACATACAAAAAGGCTCATTAAGCATTCTTTTGACCCATATTGTAATCAAAGGGTATAAAAATCGTTGTCGAGCGAAAGACATTCAAACCGTTCATCTACAAGTCTAATCATGCCAAGCAGTGCGGAGAAATCTAGGGAAAGAGTAAAGAGGTGGAAGAAAGAAAATCCAGAGAAGTACAAGGAACAGAAAAAAAGATACAAGAAGAAAAACGCCATTGCTAACTATGAGCAGTTGAAAACTTGGCGGCGAAAAAATCCAGAGAAGCACTTATTACAAAAACAGCGGGAGAGATGTGCCAAACGGATGAAAGTAACAGAGCAGCAGCAGCAGCAGCAGCATGAGTCGTCGTTGGTTGGCTTTGAGTGCACGGATGAGATGGAGATAATTGTAAACATCTTCATCACAAACGTGGACCATGAGCAACCGTTAAAGGTTATAACCTTTGACTGTGATGAGGCAATAGCTTCAGAACAGCAACAGCAGGATGCAGTAGCTGAATTTGATCTGTCTTTGCTTGACATGTAAAGGCGATAAAAACAAAACGGCTCCTTTAGGAGCCACCACATATAATGAAAGCAATGATCAACAAAGACCGAAACAAATCTGGCGTGTAGTCGGTGGTTTCTTTTCCGACTGGCAGTCACATTGATATCAGTAAAGAAAAATGTGAATGAATATTAAGGTAACCGATCACAGTATTCATGTGCGCTCTTGCTAACGCAATTCAGCGCGCTCACAAGGATTGCAAAAACCGAACTTGGCTTCAATACAACATTTATTTTATTTGCTCCATGCTTCAGCTATCTTTTCTCATATCTGAACACAGTGTTTTGATGGTTTCATCGCCATCAATTACGGTCGCGAACCTGCAGTAGGCACGCTGTTTCATCACAAAATGTCTGCAAACATAGCCTCCGATTTTATAAAGAGATGTATGGAAAGCGCGTAAAAAGTTGTAAATATTCGCTATCATAAAAGATTTTTTCAAAGTGTCGGACTGGGATATTGATACCACAAGTAAAAGCAATCTGTTAAAAAATAAACAACAATAAAACGAGTGTGGCAAACCTTTCGTTTTTACTATCTCTCGAAATCGAAGGCATATTCCATACAAACCTTATAATTTTGGTGGCGAAAACGCATAAATCTTTTCCAGAGCTAGGTACTCCATTCGCCGGACCGGACTTCGTAATTTCATGCAAAGCTTGAAAGCTTATGTTGCGTACTACATTCTTCGAAGCTGGTTATTTTCTTCAGCGGTTTCGCTACGGGCCAAACATTGTACGTATAAGCAACATATTCTGTAACTCGCGTCGCTGTGATATGAGCCCGTTGATACATGAGCAGCGGTAAAAGCCACTTCATGTAAGTCTCGCCGAATTGTCATGAGCGAAATAGTTAGTGATGTTTTAATCTTTTGTTAAGAAGGTAAAATGCAAAGAACTCCACAATTCGCTGAGGTTTCTTTGTTATCAAAAGAACCAGTTAAATCCAACGTATACGTGCTAAGTTAAAAATTGCGATTGAATGCGGAATAGCTTTCTCCGAAAATATGCCTCTTTCTTGAGAACCACTTGCTAGAATTTAACGAAATGAGTAACAGAGGGAATTCTAGATATTCCAATGAACGTTCAACAAGGGATAATTAAAGATCTCTGTCACATTGTTATTAAAGTAGTGTTAACTTGTGAGCATCGTGCAAATTATAAAGACTAACGACCGGATTTTCTGCAAATAAACAAAACCGATTTTAAACGCCTGTTTATATTTAATCATGTTGCCATAACAATGGCTTATACTTTAGCTTAACTGTAAAGAAACAAAGTTCGTGCTGTTAACTTGCTACAATTTCAGCGACCAAATGGTCTTAGAGAAAACAGTAAATGAAATACAGGTATCAACAACTGTGTTCAAGTACTCACAGAAAAGAAAATGCGCATTCAAGAACTTACAGAAAAGAAAATGTGAATGAATTAAAGAACTTACAGAAAAGAAAATGTGCATTCAAGAACTTACAGAAAAGGAAATGTGAATGAATTAAAGAACTTACAGAAAAGAAAATGTGCATGAATTAAAGAACTTACAGAAAAGAAAATGTGAATCTAAAGTAGGGAACCCCTACCTGTTTATTCACAAAAACACAAACTTATTGGTTGAAAAGATGTTTATTCGCTCATTTTTCATAATCTTATGTAACACTTATAAAGCAGTGACATTCAATTTACAGTTAACAATGACAACATGTGTCCTCGTTCTTCAAGAGTTGCATTTCTCTCCATACTGATTGTACCTCCGGAAGTCTCTTTGCTGAGGTGTGAACAACTCTAGGGGTAGTGGATACCCTTCATGAATTCTACCCCCTTCCAGCCAAGCTTTGGTTTTGCCTCGGGGTTCTTCGTCCACCCACTGAAAGAAACCGCACCAACGCTTAGAGCATTTTAGGAACAATCTCCCTGGATTCTTCTCTGACTGGGACAAGGACATGACCAGTGGGCGTTTACAGTAACACTCCATGATGTGTACTGGTTTGGACAGAAAGAAGTTGTGAAGTTGACGTTTGGCCGAGTCTAAGTAATACTCTACATTGTCCACTCCACAGCTGACATAACAATTTCGGACGGGGCATTTGTAGTACTCCCAATGGCCGTACTGAGTGTTGGTCTCTTTCTTTTGCAAAGTATCGTTCAGATGCACAGGACAAGAGTACAGGATCTCTGTGCTCCCTTGGGGCGGTGGTGATGGATTCCTAAAAGGTGCTGTAGATGTTTGAAGAGCACTAGGCGGTAGGGGATGCCATTGCTGTGCGAGCTCGTCCAGAAAGGCGTCAGGGTTAAAGATCTCTCCTTCCTCCAGGACTTGCACTTCCACTATTCCCCCATTTCCTACAATCGGGGGGACTTCATGAAATGTCTTTCCTTCGGGTTCTTGCTTGATCTTCTTGGTCTTTGGTTTCTTTTCTGCTTTCTCTTTCTTGACCGCCCTCTTTCTCTTTTTGGTGGAAATCCCCTCTGAACTTTGGTCGGGTAACATGTATCTGGTAGATGATTCTGGTTGTACTTGCTCCATTGTGCTTCAAACGCTCAGACCAAACACTTGTTTGCGAGTGACGAGAATGAACGGGAAACAGACTTATATCAGTGAAACAAACCAATCAGCATCAAGTGGTGTGATCTCCGACCTGACCAATCACATCACTTTGTGACCATGTAAGAAAACACTGATCTCGAATCTTACCAATCGCAACAAATATTGTTCCTATAAGGAAAACGAGTATACACCAATCAGCGTCGTTTCCCTGTCGACGTAAACATTACATAAACTTATTTTAGTCCAATCAGGTCACTTCATTGTTAGTCATGTGATTTGACTTGTACCCATAAATAGGGAGATTGCTCAATAAAACCTTTCATTTTATTCACCATGTCTAGTTGCGAGTATTGGTCTAGTCGCGAGTATTGGTCAAGGTTATGCGAAAGATGCGAGCAAATCGTCAACAAATACGGAAAGGATATAGTCCTTCCTACAGATTCTGTTGATGACCCCCTGAAAGAATTCGAAGTCGTTGATGTGAGTAAAAACGTATTCCGTTTCGTGGTCTTTATCTTGTGGTTGAAAGGACAACCAAATTCATTCGAGTGGTTTCTCACCATTCGTGAACGCTACCCAGACCTCTGGAGGCAATGTCTTTACAGACTGTTCGTGCTATGAAGAGTAAAAAGAAAAACACCTATGGGACTCTGTTGACAACCTATCGAGATCCGACCGCACCTGGTAGTTTGGGGGGTGTGGCTCGTTTTGCACGCGCACAAAAATTACCCATCGGAAAAGTATGAAAGACATTGGAGCGTGATTTGGGTTATACCTTGCACAAACCCCGGAGACGACATTTTCCTACCCTCCCCGTGATGGTGTTTGGTATCGACGAGCAATGGGCGGCAGATCTGATCGAAGTGATCAATATTGCCAAATCCAATCGCCGTTACAGGTATCTATTGACAGTGATCGACGTGTTTTCCAAGTACGCCTGGGTGGAACCCGTCAAGACCAAGACAGGACAAGACGTGACGACTGCTTTCGAAAAGATTTTGAAACGAAGTCAAGGTCACCAACCGCAGAATCTTCAGACGGATAGCGGGAAAGAATTTTACAATAAACATTTCCAAGCCTTGATGAAACAGAAAAATATCCATCACTTCTCTACCAGTGGGGATACCAAAGCCAGCGTCGTAGAACGTTTCAATCGAACCTTGAAAGAAAGATTGTATCGATATTTTACCATCAAGAATACAGTGACATTTTTACCCGTGTTGCAAGATTTGGTCTTGGGTTACAATCGATCGTATCATAGCAGCATCAAGATGGCCCCCAACAAAGTGACTGCAAGTAATCAAGAAGATGTATGGAACAACTTGTATGCCAAACGTTTGAATGCCAAACGCCTCAAGCCAAAGTTTAAAGTAAATGATCGCGTGAGACTCAATAAGAAACATCGGGTGTTCAAGAAAGGTTACCTACCAGGCTGGACGGAGGAGGTGTTTATAGTATCCAGAGTCGTCCCTGGAAGTGTGGTCACTTACAGAATTAAAGAGATGGATGACACACCTTTGGAAGGAACCTTTTATTCTCAAGACTTACAGAAAGTCACTGTATCGGATGACGATTTGTATCGAGTGGAAAAAGTGTTGAAACGAAAAGGGAATAAATTGCTTGTACGCTGGAAAGGTTGGCCAGATAAATACGACAGTTGGATCGACAAGAAGGACGTGAAAAAGCTTTGAGAATGACTGAAGAGTTTTACATCACCTTGCCTAGTCACAGCAATCGGACAGAGTTTCCCCAGAACCAAAGCAATCATTTCAAGATTCGATTACCACACCCCATCAGGTTGCAAGGATCGAGTTGGAAAGTGGGATTGAGTAGCATCTCTCTACCAGATGTGAAAGTTCATCTTCCCAAGTTAGTCAACGGTAACGGAATCCTGTTCACCATGGATTGGATCATGAAATACCCTTCTGGGGGGTTGAAGTTTGGTAGAGCTCACTACGATCCGGACGATCTCCGAGCCGTGGTAGAGTACATTGATGGGGTTGGCTTCATGAAAAGTATGGTAACATTTTTCGAGCAGCGTCGCATCTTGAATTACGGAGGACCTCATCTTGGTAGCAGCTATACAGCATCCGATGGAAAGAGAATGTATGTGAAATTTCGTTGGGATGGAGACGATCTGTTGACTGATAACCAAGCTACACATGTACGTTCCATTTACTCACCCGCCTTGAAGATCAATAAAATGTTGGCCTTAAAGATGGGATGGTTGAAAGAGAGAAGCCCTGGAAATTATGACTTGGGACCCAATTTACGTCAAGAGTTTTTTACGGACACTGTTCCCAATTTAGAAACGATGACGCACGATCTGAAAAACGACAGGGATGAGCCTTTGTTTTGGTTGTTAGAAGAGGACCTTTTTCATCTGAGTGTGACCTGCGATTGGCGCTTTACGAATCTCAACAAAGCCTTTCAAAACGTGGTGGGTTCGACATCACGTTCCCTGTTCATCTATTCCGACGTAGGAGGAAGTTCAGTGGTTGGAAATCAAGTCACAGATCTATTGCGAGAGGTCAATTATCGACGGACAGGGAATGGAAGTCATTATTTTGAACCGCTCCACATTCACTATATTCCGTTGCGCAAGGACGTTGTGGACATTATTGAGACGCAGGTGTCAGAGACAACAGGAGAGCTGCCTCAATTTGGCGAGGGAAACACGATTCTCACCCTTCACTTCAAACGAGCATGAAAGGTGGAAGTTTAACACGATTCAAACCTGACCCACAGGACGGAGGTGGCTTTGTCCAAGAACTGCTGAAAGCGAGTGTTAAGGGAGGTCTGAAAGGATTAAAAAGCGGTCGCGGTGTTCGAGATCGCATTCGAAAGGCAAAAGAGGGTGCAACACGGAGCGCTAAACAAGCAGTGAAACGTAAAGCTTACGAAGTCCTAGATAGAAACATCAAACGAAAATTCAACGACATCTTCGGTGACTAATGAATCCCATCTACTCCAGAAGCTCACGACTCGTCAAATCTAGAAAAGGACTGTCAATGTCATGCTTTGAAGGTTGCTCAAAAGCCTCGAAATCTCGCCGAAAGGTACAAAAAGGCGGATGAATTGGTCCTGGAGTCAGTAAACCTGTTGGCTACGATTGGGATCACATCTTAGCGAGAAGACAAAGGAGAAGAAGAAGAAGAAGATGACAGATACCTTGATAGACGGTGGGCTATTACATCCGGGTTCAAAATCAGTTATGAATCCTCAACTAAGCCTGTTCAACGTTCCACCCACTGATCTTAGCATGTCCAGTTATCGCATCGTACCCATTCAGACCTACACGACAGGCATCAACCCCGTGGAATTCCAAGTGGATCCTCAAGAAGATTACGTGGACCTCAGTCGAAGTTTCTTTGAGGTTGAGTTAGCGCTAAAACTGGCCAATGGCGATAACGTGGTGGAGGCCACGAGACTCTGGCCCACAAACAATTTGGCCCACACTCTGTTCAAACAGATCAGTGTGCGACTCAATGGTACCTTGATTAGCCCTCAAACTGATAATGACCATTATAAAGCCTACCTGGAAACATTGCTCAACTACAACAGAGATGATGGAAAAACCGTGCTAAAACCTCAAGGATGGTACAATGCAGTGGACTTTCCAATACAAATGACTGCGAACAACACAAACACGGAAGGAGATGGACACGAAGCTTTCCAAGCATTGTCCTCTAACCAACAAGCTTCAGTGAAACTCATGAAAGCAGAACAAAGCAATAACACGAATGGAAAGCGACACGTGCTAAGGTTCACACCCCACATTGAAGTGTTCCACTTGAACAAATTATTGGTACCAGGTGTGCAGATTGGAATCCAAATGTATTTCAATTCTCCCAATTTGTTCTTGAATGGTGTGAATGTAGCTGGAAGATTGACACATGAAAATGTCAAAGTGAGAATGTACCTGTGTCAAGTAAGGCTCAACCCCAGCGTCTACCGAGAGTTGATGACGAAAATGAACGTCAACAGAACCATAGTGGCTTACCCGACCGTGAGAAGTGAAATTAGGACCTTCAACATGCAAGGAAACCAGCAAAGATACGAGTGCAACAATTTATTTCAAGGCCGAATTCCTAACAGAGTCATCGTGGGGCTTGTGCATTCAGATGCCTTCAATGGTAATGTGGCACGTGACCCATTCTGTTTTCAAAAGTTTGGTGTGAGTAACATCAGGCAACTGGTCAGAGGAGAAGAGTATCCATACGAGACCCTGGAACTAGTGCACAACAACAGTACTCAAGATTTGAGAGGTTACTATCGGTTCTTACAAGCCACAGGATGTTTGTGCAAGCATCAAGGAAACATGGTGAGAAGTGAAGACTGGGGTCAAGGCAAGAATTGCACACTGTTTGTATTTGACAACGCAGCCAACGGATGTTTGGACAGTCCAGTGTTGAATCCCAAACAGTCAGGAGAGTTACAGATTGTGCTGAACTTCGGTGCACCACCAGGTAACAACATCACTGTCATCCTGTACGGAGAGTTTGAGAACCTCTTGGAAATAGACAAGAACAAAGCCGTGTTGTACGACATTTACCAACGCTAATGGAGAAAGTACCTCTGAATAACGTGCAACTGGATCATTTGGCGACAGCAGATGCCGTCTTGAAACCCTACTTTTACGGCACGGTGGCTTGCGATCGATTACCAAGTCGACCGATCAAGAAAGAACCTCGTGGGTACATTGTGAACACAGATCCGCACTATAGAGGGGGACGACACTGGCTGGCACTTTGGACCCATAGTGGAAATGTATGTGAGGTAATGGACAGCTACGCCCTACCATTGGAGTCTTACGAGACAACAGAGCCCCTGCAAGACTGGTTAAAAAGCCAATGGAAATATGTCATTTACAACGGACAGTCTCTGCAATCGATTTACAGTAAAAGTTGTGGCGATTACGCCTTGTTCTATTTAAAGGACAGAGCGAGAGGTCAAAGCATGAATGAGTTCTTGAGACGTTTCTCGAAACATGATTATGTAAACAACGATCACAAAGTAGGTCAGATGTTAAAAAAGTTGATCGAGAAAGAGTTAGAATGGGATCAAGTGTGTAAAATGAAACATCACCAAGACACTTCACGTTGTGGTGTAAGACATTTAGTGTAATGATTGTTGGTTTCACAATAAAATATGGTTGAAAACATGTTCTGTGTAATGATCTTGTAGTACAATGGTTAGTATCCTCTGGAGGTCAGAGATTGAACCCACAGCGCCGATCTTTTTCTTTCCTTGGGGTATCAAAAGCCGCATACCCTTGCACCTTTAACCATTTGGACTCATGGAACGACGGGAGGCCTTTCGATTTTATACCCCTTCTAGTCTATTGGTGGTGGGTCCTTCAGGGTGTGGCAAGACGGTGTTTACCACCAACCTTTTACTGAACAATCTCGAATTATTTCATACCAGACCCTCTCAAATACATTATTGCTACGGGGTGTGGCAAGATGGGTTTCAACTTATGAAAGAACGGGGGATCAAATTTCACGAAGGTGTTCCCGACACAGATCAATTGAAAACGTGGTTTCCTAATGGCGGACTCCTCGTGTTGGACGATCTTATGGCTGAAGGAGGGAACGATAAACGGGTGTTGGATCTGTTCACCAAACATTCTCACCATCAGAACGTCACCGTTCTCTATTTGTGTCAAGACATGTTTCCACCGGGAAAATATGCTAAGAGTATTTCCAGGAACGCCCACTACATCGTAGCCTTCAAAAATCCACGTGATCAATTAGGGATGAGGAATTTACTGCTACAGGCGTTTCCCACCCAATGGCAAGTTTTACAAGAGACGTTTCAACGTTTGACAGAACGTCCGTTTGGTTATATGGTCTTGGATTTACACCCTGGCAGTTCGGACGATCAAAGGATTCTCAGCCACCTTTTAAAGGACGAAGGATGTATGCGATGTCACAAATTCATCGAGACACCATGATGAGCTCTTCCCTGGATTCAATGACTACCATATCTCTAATGAAAGGATCTAAGAAAAGCGCCCAACTGTTAAACAAAGATTTGCTGTACCGATTGGATGGTTTGTTTGCCTTTTACCACCGTCAGTGGTGGTGTCATCGTCAGATGTTTTACCGCTTTAAGTGGTGCCACGGTTGTTTGAACGCTTTGGCATTGATCATCGTGGCAGCTGGCATCGTCGTAGGATCCGTCTTGGAAAACAGTCTGCTGATTGCCTGTTTAACTGCCGCTGGAACTGTGATTAAGGGATGGAACGACTTCAAAAAATTTTCGTTTAAAATCGACATGTGTCGCTTTGCCTACACCACTTACGACAAAACATTGATCGAATTGAGAACCTACGTGCGCGGACTTCCGATGGAGGAGTTTGAGGGATTTTTGATCAAGATGCAAACCTTGGATGACACAATCATTGATTTTACACCCCCAGTATCAGACAAATGCGTACAAGAATACGAACAACGATTTCACTACGATCACGTCGATAAAAGCAGTAGCACTTATGTGTGAGTGGTAGTATGAGTCATGAAGAGCAAGCGAACAGTTCGTAGAAAACCAAGGAGACGTAGGAAGACACAAAAAGGAGGGTTGTTTCCATTGGCAGCTCTCATTCCAGCTTTAGTCGCAGCAGGGAAGGCGGCGGCACTAGGTGGAATCTCTGGTGCAGCGGGTTACGGTGTGAAAAAGGGTTTGCAAGCTGCTTCGCAAAAACGTCGAAGATGAAAAATAAACCAAAGACCAAGAAAAGAAGTAAACAGCGAGGTGGAGCACGGACTCGGCATAAGCATGATAAGAGACAACGCGGCGGTGCACTGTTGACTGTTCTCAAGAACGCGGCCAAGATCGGGTACAAGCTCGGAAAGGACAAGAGGTATAAGAGAATGGGTGCAAAGGGTGTCACAGGCAGTTACAACAGACGTCCTGCACCGTGGGAAGTATGATTCGATTACGCAGACAACGAACTTTCTTGGAGGCTATTCTGAAAGAGGCCAATCGAAACAGGAGACAAGAGATGTTAGAACATGCTAATGCAGACCAAATCAATGCCGTGAGCGAAATGGTTCTCAACCTATTACGAAACAGAATTCCTGTGCACCCGATCACCATGGCTAAACTGAAACGCTATAAGACAACGCTACGCGAGGTGGGGAAACGCAGAAACTCAGTAAAGAGGCGAAGAGCACATCTCCAAGAACAAAAAGGTAGCGGATTCTGGAGCGGTTTGCAAGACTGTTTCAAAGCATGTTGTGTTTGATGAAAGGACGGGATGAAAAGGGGTATCCCCTGGAAGGTGTGGACGTGGTACCAGAGCATAAAGGAAAGCGGAAACCGTTATACAGTAAAGAACAAGATTTTCATGCTGGCAAGATTGAATGCAGTTTGTCTAGACTCGTTGAACTATTACAACAAGCCAACGAAAGAGTGGAACAACTGAAAGACAATGTGCAGTATTGGAGTCGTAAATACCATAGCTTATACCAAGAACACCTGGCTTTAAAGCACGGGGACCTTTGCGAAATGTGTCAGACTATCAGAGACACCACACCACCCGGAGACACTCTTACAGTGTGTACGAATTGCAGTCGAAATAAAGCCAGTTTGAGGTTTAAACTCGAGAAGAAAGAGACTGAACTCCGTTATTGGCAAGACTGCTACGAATTGTTACTCCAACAACATTTCGAGGATGACAGAAGAGGTTATGATGGTACCCACTAACGAGTTTGACCAACTGGTCCAGTATTACAAGGGAGAAATCACCGACAATGCCTTGTTGAACAAAGCGGGACGATTGGCCGCCGAAAGTCACCTGATACTCCGTGATAAATCGATTCCCGATTCGATTGCCATCAAGAAAATTAAACCTTTAGCGCGTCAGAGAGGTCGTTTAACCAAACGGATCAGACAAATTGGTCCTTTGTCGAGCAATAGTGCTGACGTCGGCGAAGAGGAGGATGAGGAAGAAGGAGATTTGGTGAAGGGTCCGCTAGAGACCATGTTCAAACAATTGATTAAGAACACTTCTCGAGGTTCGAAGACCCCGAAGATCAAGGAGGAAGCTACACCGTCTACGTCAGGTGTTAAAAAGAAGTCACCCGTTGCTAAAACACCCATTCCAACTGACTCGGATCTGGGAACGCTCCTAAGAAAGGCTGACATTCTCCTGGGTAAAGACAAACGCAAAGGCAAGGGTAAACGTAAAAACGAGGCCGAACGCTTAAAACCTACGAGTGGCTGGGAAGATGGGGCCAAAGGAAAAAAACTGAGAAGAAATCTACAACACGATTATGACACGACCTAAGACCCGTACGCGCAAGTACCGTCAACGTGGACGTGGTTTTGACATTCAAAAATGGCTGGGCAAGACGGGGATTGAATTTCACTGGCCTGCGTACCAATTTATGGGTCCGGGTACAAAGTTGGCCAAGAGACTCAAACGAGGTGATCCAGGCATCAATAGACTGGACAAGATTGCCAAGCAACACGATATCGATTATTCCAAAGCCAAGAATCTGAGAGACAAGTGGAAAGCCGATACGAAGATGATCAAGGCCATTGATAAACTACCCGGCAGCAAAACGATGACTGAAAAGATTGTCAAGAGAATCATGCAGGCCAAGAAAAAGTTAAAATTGTAATCAATTTCTCCCTTTGGAGTTTGTGTTACTCAATAAAAGTTGAAAAAGGAATCATCAGACTCTGTGTTCATTTTAAACAGTTTAATGACATAATTCTCATTGATTATTAAACACGTGATATCGCGTACCCCCCCTATCCCCCGTCATCTCATTGGCTCCTAGCCTACCATTGTTTATCCTTTTGTGTAAACAATTTTATTAATCAAACGTTGTAAGCAAAATCATTTTACTTGTGACTTCGTCCAGTGTGCATAAGGATAGTTTCCCTTTCTGTCTTGGTGGAATGGAGTTGACTGATCGCGAATTGTGTGACGCTTTGGAGGAATTTGAAAGGACTATGGTTGATGTAAGTGAATTATTCTTGTCGCTATTGGAAAACTGCTTCAACTACTATAGTTGATGAACTAGGAGCGATGTAAAGTTTTTGTTGAATCTTTAATTTAAGTGCAAAAAGTTTGCTTTAAATGCCTTCGATGTTTAGTTTCTAAGCATGTGGTCGGTTATAATTCATTTCACGTTCTAACTAATTATGTGAATTCCTCAAGGGTGGGTTAAAATGCTCCGGTTGCATGGTGTTTTTTCTCGAGGAAACAGCTTCATTCAACCTTCGTTAACTTTCATTGTCAGTTTATTTCCACTTGAAGTATTTCAGTGATGATCTAGTAGTTACGACGTTGGGTTTACTTATTTTTGTTATTGAACGTGCTACGTCGGAGTTTTTGATTCAGAATATTACATATGTTGATAACCGTGTTTCCCACGTGCTTTGTAAAAGTACTAGACGGTGATTGGTGTCTACTCGTTTCCTTATTTGGTCACATTTTGTTATGATTGGTCAGATATGACATCATCTAGTTAAGATAAATCGTGCATGTGCATCATTGAGTCATTTCATAGCTAGTCGTGAGACAGTCATGTTTACTCCACAGCCACATCAGCATGCTTCACGCCGGAGCCGTTCTCTTTCACCTGTACGTTCACCTCGACATGTGGTTCCTCGCCGAAATCGATCCCTGGGGCGTCAGCCAGTTCCTGTAGGAACTAAAAGGTCGTACGACGAGGCATTTTTTGATGACGATGACGACGATTGGATCTTCCATCCAGCTTTAGACCCGTACATGGAGACGTCCCCATCAACCGGCGCGTCTTCGGACCGACCCTCTTCGCCTCCGGGAGGGGTAATGACTGGTGGGGGACCATCACAGCCGCTGTTGGATTTTGAGATGCGCCCCGTAGGACCTCGACGTAATTGGCGAGATGTCCTGCATAAACAGAGATACCAGGCTCGCATACAACAACACCGTGAGGCCAATCCCATTGACGACTTGGGACGAGAGGTCACGGAAGCCTTACGACGAACCATCCACCGTCAGATTAAAGCCGACAGCACCCTCAAACCTCATCACACGTTGCATTTCACTATGCAATCAGACGCATTCACCCATGCATTTCAATCAACGACGTTTACTGTGAGTGAATTTGAAGAGGGTTCAGATCGCTTAGACACGTACCTACAAGCCCTGGCATCCAGACTCAATTCCAATCAAGCCTTCGAAGCAGACGACTCGTTCACGGTGGAGACCACGTTTATTCATACCCCTGCCCCTGGTAGTGGACATGGTAAACGCTACAAACCAAGCAGTGCAGCCGTTCGTGGAATCGTCAAACGTTCACGCGTCACCATCAAGAACAGAGATGCATTATGTTGTGCGCGGGCTATCGTGACCATGAAAGCCTTGGTTGATGCCAACGGCAATACAGGGGATCGTCATTACAAAAACCTCAAACAAGGTTATCCTGTCCAAGAGCGATTGGCCAAGGAACTCCATCGTCTAGCAGGGGTACCCGAGGGACCATGTGGCATCTCCGAACTACAAAAGTTCAAAGCGGTTCTCCCTGGCTACCAGATTAAAGTCATGTCTATTGACCCTCCTCACATGCTGATCTTCGTGGGACCCACACCATCGGACAAGATCATCCGTATCATCAAAGAAGATAACCATTACGACGGGTGTAACTCATTCTCGGGTTTTTTGTCCAAGAGTTACTTCTGCGATGAGTGCAATCGGGGGTACGACCACAACGATCACGAAAATCATCCCTGTAAAGGAAAATGGTGTCCATCTTGTCATCGAAAAGACTGCCCAGATTTCGCGGAAGCTAAACGACTGTTGGGTCCCGGAAAATTCCCTTCACCCTCTTCGCCTTGCCGTCTGTGTCATCGATCCTTCTTTGGTGAGGACTGTTACTCTTACCATCTTCATCGTCGCAGTAAAAACATTTCATCCATCTGTGACACTTACAAAAAATGTCTTGAGTGTTGCAAGACCTATGAAGCAAAACCAAGAAAAGAAGTCACGGAGGGGATAGAAGATCCAGAGATCATATCTGCGGTTGGGGCAAATGCCCCATTTGTGAACAACAAGTGCATGTTGCCTCCCATCAATGTTACATCCAACCCATTCCAGAAGAGGAGGATGATCCCAAAGTGAAAAGGGTGTCGCGGAACGAAGTAGGGACCCGTCACTTCATCGAGCCCGATGCTGAAGATGCAGATACCAGAGTGTGGGTGGAAAGAGATCCACCCCTCCAAGTGTATTGTGATTATGAAGCGACCGTGGACGAGGAGGGAGTGCAAACGCCCATCTTGCTCGGCGCCGAGAGCAACGAAGAAGACCACACAGAGTTCTTCTATGGTGCAGACTGTACAAAATCTTTCTTTGAATGGTTGGAATCTTTGGCTATTGATCAAGACGGAGATGATCGGAACGTAATTGCTGTCTTCCATAACCTCAAAGGATATGACGGGATGTTTCTATTACAACATTGCTATGCGAACCATCGAGAAGTCACGAATCAGATCACCGTCGGTACCAAAGTGCTTTCCTTCAAGTCAGACCGATTGACCTTCAAAGACTCTCTCTGCTTCCTTTCTTTTCCTCTTGCTACTTTTCCGTCTACCTTTGGCATCCAAGAATTGGTCAAAGGGTTCTTCCCCCACAAATTGAACACGCAGGAAAATCAAGGCTACGAAGGACCCATGCCTCCTGCTGAGATGTATGATCCTGATGGCATGTCACCTAAGAAGAAAGCAGAATTTGAGAGGTGGTACGCCGAGAAGGTCGCTACCAACTATCATTTCGTCATGCGACGAGAGATGGAAGCCTACTGTGAATCGGACGTCAAACTCCTAAAAGCCGGATGTCAAAAGTTCAGGAAAGAATTTCAGCAACATGCCGAATTTGACCCCATCGAGGAGTGTGTAACCATTGCGTCTGCGTGCAATCGGTTCTGGCGAAAGAAACTCCTGACTCCCAACAGCATAGCCACAGAACCCATGCAAGGATGGCAAGGAGCTCGTAGCAACCAGTCCGTAAAAGCATTCAAGTGGTTAGCCTGGCAGGAACACCTGCTTCGTCGTGACAGTCGCTTTAACGACGAACCTCAAGAAGACCGCATTCAACACGCGAACAATGGCGGCGAGCAGAGAGTGCTAAACTTCCTAGTAGATGGCCTCGATGTACAGAACCACGCGGTCTATGAATTCCATGGATGTCTATGGCACGGCTGTCCTCGTTGTCATCCCAATCATCGTGACCGACATTCCAAATTCCATCCTGATCGTACCATCCAAGAATTGTATGAAGCCACTCAACAGAAACACCGTCTTCTGCGCCAGCACGGGTATCAGCTTCAAATCATGTGGGAATGTGATTGGGATCGTGAAGTCAAAAGCAATGAAGATCTCAAACAGTTCCTAGCATCCTACGAGACGGTTGAACCTCTTAATCCAAGAGATGCCTTCTTTGGGGGAAGAACCAATGCCGTTCGTCTCCATCATGCGGCCAACGAGGATCAGGGTGAACAAATCAAGTATGTCGATGTGACCTCTCTCTATCCATGGGTAAACAAGACCCAGCAGTATCCCATTGGTCATCCCATCATTATCACCAACCCAGAGAACCAAGACATCCAGGCGTACTTTGGTATAGCCAAAGTAGATGTGATTCCCCCTCATCACCTGTATCATCCCGTCTTGCCCTTCCGACATGGAGGTAAACTCACTTTACCTCTATGCAGAACCTGCATGGAAGAAGAGATGACCAAAGGCCCCTTGGAAAAATCGCATCATTGTCCTCACTCTCCAGAGGAACGTCTTCTTAGGGGCACGTGGTGCACCCCTGAGCTCGTCAAAGCAGTAGAGGTCGGGTACCGCATTGTACACATCCACGAGGTCTGGCATTTTCCAAAGGAGCAACGTCAAGAAGGGCTCTTTGCTGACTATGTCAACACATGGTTAAAAATAAAACAAGAATCAGCCGGGTATCCTGGATGGGCGCAGACTGATGAACAAAAACAGCAATACGTCCGTGACTACCAAGCCAAAGAAGGCATCACCTTAGATCCTCTCCTCATCGAAAAAAATCCAGGACGTAAAGCTATGGCAAAGTTGATGTTGAATAGTTTCTGGGGCAAGTTTGGCGAAAATCTTCACAAGAAAACCACGGAAACCGTTACCACACCAGCTCAGCTTTTTGCCCTAGTGTCAGACACCTTCACAGACATCCACACGGTCCGCATTTGTTCGCACGATTCCTTGGAAGTAGTCTACTCGAATTTGAGGGAAAACCAGCGCGACAACGGACGTGTCAACATTTTCATTGCCGCTTTCACGACCTGTAGGGCCCGTTTAAAGCTGTACTCCTATTTAGAACTGCTACAACAACAAGTCCTGTACTTCGACACTGATTCCGTCATTTTCTCCTGGAAGCCTGGCCAACCCGATATTCCTCTGGGAGACTTTTTGGGTGAAATGACCAACGAATTGGATGATGGAGATTACATCATCGATTTCACCTCAGCAGGACCCAAGAATTATGGATACAAGACCAAAAACGGTAAAGTGTGCTGCAAAGTGCGAGGGTTCACCCTCAATGTTCGTGGTCAACAACAGCTCAACTACCACATCATGCGTCAGAACCTTCTGGAGGAGTTGACGGATCCTCTTGACGAACGCAGAAACATCGACGTCGTCAATCCCAATTTCTTCACCAGACATCCGGCCACCAAACAGCTCAAAGTGGGTCCACGCACCAAACGATATGGATTGGTGTTTGACAAACGTGTGGTCGATCCGGACACCTTCAAGTCCTATCCTTATGGATACACACCATCTAGTTTCAATGATGTGGACATGGAAAATGCTGAAACCTTGATGGAATTGTAAATAGTTTTCTTAGCCTTTCACGTCAGCGAACACACCACGTTGGACATTGCTGTCTTTTTTCTCCCTCAACGCACAGACTAATGATATACGTTAATTGTGAAAAATGTTTATGGGCGTCCTCCCACTAAGGGAGAGGACACAGGTCCCTCTTGTAAAGAATATAGGACTTTTTAATAAATACATTTGTTTCACATTTGATTTACATGTGTGTAGATTGATTCTCGAGTCCGAAGGGACCGATCCCAGGCCTGCGCGTCCCGTCGGCCATTTTCTCACCCAAAACAAACTCCTATGGAAACCTGGGACCTCGTTTCCAGGTTTCCGAGCCGCTACCGCCATCTTGAATTCTTAATTCGCCTCCTGATTGGTCCGATTTTCAAGACGCCATCTTGGATTTGGAAAACAATAGAGTCTATTGTTCTCGAAACAATAGCCTATTGTCTTTCTCGGCTCCTGATTGGTTACCGTCCCTATGAGCGTGGTATAGTAGTGTACTGTGCTACTGATCTAGGCCTACCGTCCACACTATTCCGTCACAAAAACGCAGCTTTATTTCTACGATTAGGTAATCACGTGGTTTCCAACAAATGACCGCTGACCGGTGTGGTGGGTTTCAGAGGAACGAGAATTCACGCTGACTACCCATGTAAATCATTTCGAAAGCAACAAAAACTGCCTTTTAATATTCCATACCTCAACTTTTAATCGTTCGTTTGGTGGCCTGTCCGAGCTCTACCGTTCCGACACGCTGAGCAAAATTCAAGCTACACACTGTCTCAGCAACGTTCTTTTCCACAGGTGCAACTTGAACAACCATAAGCGTCTTAGAGTCACCTCCTGTACATGAAATTATATTCTAAGTCAAACTATTCTCGCATTAAAATTTTTAATTGGTTCTAACTAATGATCAATAGCGTCGTGCACTATTACTACAAATATATTACATCACCAGAGACCCCCCACATGACTCAGACAAGAATTACAGTTTGATAGAAGGTTTTGTATTGGCGCGTTGTCTAACACTGCTACCTTGGGTAATGGAAAACGGATTCAAAGAGTTCAGAAAAGAGCCTAAATGTGACAAATTGCATGAGGATCGTACAAAGCCGCAGTGACAGTCGGACAGATACCAAAACCTTCCGGAATTTTCGACTGTAGTCGATCAGAATAGTCAACGAGGAAACGTATGACGAAGAAACTTATTTGCTGTTTATCCTGGTCTAGAAGAGAAGATTTATCAGCTGACTTATTGCCAGATATATCTCAAACTTGACAACCCGAGCCGTCCGCTTAAAGGAATACGATAGAACAGCACCACATATCATTATTTAATACCCCTGAGGCAATTCTACATTCATAGCAGAATTAGTGTCCTGGGCAATTTGGAGGACCTAGATTTTAATGTTGCCATATTTATCTGACCACATAAATAAATCTGTGACTGTGAGCAGACCTCAAATGGAAACATTTCAGATCTTAGTTATGTTGGCGCGATAGTGTAACATAACTGGGCGCGGGCTAAAACTGTTTTTATAGACAAAGACTGCAGAACAAAGCAATTACACGGATGGAAAGCGACACGTGCTAAGGTTCACACCCCACATTGAAGTGTTCCACTTGAACAAATTATTGGTACCAGGTGTGCAGATTGGAATCCAAATGTATTTCAATTCTCCCAATTTGTTCTTGAATGGTGTGAATGTAGCTGGAAGATTGACACATGAAAATGTCAAAGTGAGAATGTACCTGTGTCAAGTAAGGCTCAACCCCAGCGTCTACCGAGAGTTGATGACGAAAATGAACGTCAACAGAACCATAGTGGCTTACCCGACCGTGAGAAGTGAAATTAGGACCTTCAACATGCAAGGAAACCAGCAAAGATACGAGTGCAACAATTTATTTCAAGGCCGAATTCCTAACAGAGTCATCGTGGGGCTTGTGCATTCAGATGCCTTCAATGGTAATGTGGCACGTGACCCATTCTGTTTTCAAAAGTTTGGTGTGAGTAACATCAGGCAACTGGTCAGAGGAGAAGAGTATCCATACGAGACCCTGGAACTAGTGCACAACAACAGTACTCAAGATTTGAGAGGTTACTATCGGTTCTTACAAGCCAAAGGATGTTTGTGCAAGCATCAAGGAAACATGGTGAGAAGTGAAGACTGGGGTCAAGGCAAGAATTGCACACTGTTTGTATTT
Organism: Micromussa lordhowensis; assembly: GCA_964020085.1. NCBI lineage: Eukaryota > Metazoa > Cnidaria > Anthozoa > Scleractinia > Lobophylliidae > Micromussa > Micromussa lordhowensis. The sequence continues at coordinate 499,298 of OZ026607.1, forward strand.
GACAACGCAGCCAACGGATGTTTGGACAGTCCAGTGTTGAATCCCAAACAGTCAGGAGAGTTACAGATTGTGCTGAACTTCGGTGCACCACCAGGTAACAACATCACTGTCATCCTGTACGGAGAGTTTGAGAACCTCTTGGAAATAGACAAGAACAAAGCCGTGTTGTACGACATTTACCAACGCTAATGGAGAAAGTACCTCTGAATAACGTGCAACTGGATCATTTGGCGACAGCAGATGCCGTCTTGAAACCCTACTTTTACGGCACGGTGGCTTGCGATCGATTACCAAGTCGACCGATCAAGAAAGAACCTCGTGGGTACATTGTGAACACAGATCCGCACTATAGAGGGGGACGACACTGGCTGGCACTTTGGACCCATAGTGGAAATGTATGTGAGGTAATGGACAGCTACGCCCTACCATTGGAGTCTTACGAGACAACAGAGCCCCTGCAAGACTGGTTAAAAAGCCAATGGAAATATGTCATTTACAACGGACAGTCTCTGCAATCGATTTACAGTAAAAGTTGTGGCGATTACGCCTTGTTCTATTTAAAGGACAGAGCGAGAGGTCAAAGCATGAATGAGTTCTTGAGACGTTTCTCGAAACATGATTATGTAAACAACGATCACAAAGTAGGTCAGATGTTAAAAAAGTTGATCGAGAAAGAGTTAGAATGGGATCAAGTGTGTAAAATGAAACATCACCAAGACACTTCACGTTGTGGTGTAAGACATTTAGTGTAATGATTGTTGGTTTCACAATAAAATATGGTTGAAAACATGTTCTGTGTAATGATCTTGTAGTACAATGGTTAGTATCCTCTGGAGGTCAGAGATTGAACCCACAGCGCCGATCTTTTTCTTTCCTTGGGGTATCAAAAGCCGCATACCCTTGCACCTTTAACCATTTGGACTCATGGAACGACGGGAGGCCTTTCGATTTTATACCCCTTCTAGTCTATTGGTGGTGGGTCCTTCAGGGTGTGGCAAGACGGTGTTTACCACCAACCTTTTACTGAACAATCTCGAATTATTTCATACCAGACCCTCTCAAATACATTATTGCTACGGGGTGTGGCAAGATGGGTTTCAACTTATGAAAGAACGGGGGATCAAATTTCACGAAGGTGTTCCCGACACAGATCAATTGAAAACGTGGTTTCCTAATGGCGGACTCCTCGTGTTGGACGATCTTATGGCTGAAGGAGGGAACGATAAACGGGTGTTGGATCTGTTCACCAAACATTCTCACCATCAGAACGTCACTGTTCTCTATTTGTGTCAAGACATGTTTCCACCGGGAAAATATGCTAAGAGTATTTCCAGGAACGCCCACTACATCGTAGCCTTCGAAAATCCACGTGATCAATTAGGGATGAGGAATTTACTGCTACAGGCGTTTCCCACCCAATGGCAAGTTTTACAAGAGACGTTTCAACGTTTGACAGAACGTCCGTTTGGTTATATGGTCTTGGATTTACACCCTGGCAGTTCGGACGATCAAAGGATTCTCAGCCACCTTTTAAAGGACGAAGGATGTATGCGATGTCACAAATTCATCGAGACACCATGATGAGCTCTTCCCTGGATTCAATGACTACCATATCTCTAATGAAAGGATCTAAGAAAAGCGCCCAACTGTTAAACAAAGATTTGCTGTACCGATTGGATGGTTTGTTTGCCTTTTACCACCGTCAGTGGTGGTGTCATCGTCAGATGTTTTACCGCTTTAAGTGGTGCCACGGTTGTTTGAATGCTTTGGCATTGATCATCGTGGCAGCTGGCATCGTCGTAGGATCCGTCTTGGAAAACAGTCTGCTGATTGCCTGTTTAACTGCCGCTGGAACTGTGATTAAGGGATGGAACGACTTCAAAAAATTTTCGTTTAAAATCGACATGTGTCGCTTTGCCTACACCACTTACGACAAAACATTGATCGAATTGAGAACCTACGTGCGCGGACTTCCGATGGAGGAGTTTGAGGGATTTTTGATCAAGATGCAAACCTTGGATGACACAATCATTGATTTTACACCCCCAGTATCAGACAAATGCGTACAAGAATACGAACAACGATTTCACTACGATCACGTCGATAAAAGCAGTAGCACTTATGTGTGAGTGGTAGTATGAGTCATGAAGAGCAAGCAAACAGTTCGTAGAAAACCAAGGAGACGTAGGAAGACACAAAAAGGAGGGTTGTTTCCATTGGCAGCTCTCATTCCAGCTTTAGTCGCAGCAGGGAAGGCGGCGGCACTAGGTGGAATCTCTGGTGCAGCGGGTTACGGTGTGAAAAAGGGTTTGCAAGCTGCTTCGCAAAAACGTCGAAGATGAAAAATAAACCAAAGACCAAGAAAAGAAGTAAACAGCGAGGTGGAGCACGGACTCGGCATAAGCATGATAAGAGACAACGCGGCGGTGCACTGTTGACTGTTCTCAAGAAAGCGGCCAAGATCGGGTACAAGCTCGGAAAGGACAAGAGGTATAAGAGAATGGGTGCAAAGGGTGTCACAGGCAGTTACAACAGACGTCCTGCACCGTGGGAAGTATGATTCGATTACGCAGACAACGAACTTTCTTGGAGGCTATTCTGAAAGAGGCCAATCGAAACAGGAGACAAGAGATGTTAGAACATGCTAATGCAGACCAAATCAATGCCGTGAGTGAAATGGTTCTCAACCTATTACGAAACAGAATTCCTGTGCACCCGATCACCATGGCTAAACTGAAACGCTATAAGACAACGCTACGCGAGGTGGGGAAACGCAGAAACTCAGTAAAGAGGCGAAGAGCACATCTCCAAGAACAAAAAGGTAGCGGATTCTGGAGCGGTTTGCAAGACTGTTTCAAAGCATGTTGTGTTTGATGAAAGGACGGGATGAAAAGGGGTATCCCCTGGAAGGTGTGGACGTGGTACCAGAGCATAAAGGAAAGCGGAAACCGTTATACAGTAAAGAACAAGATTTTCATGCTGGCAAGATTGAATGCAGTTTGTCTAGACTCGTTGAACTATTACAACAAGCCAACGAAAGAGTGGAACAACTGAAAGACAATGTGCAGTATTGGAGTCGTAAATACCATAGCTTATACCAAGAACACCTGGCTTTAAAGCACGGGGACCTTTGCGAAATGTGTCAGACTATCAGAGACACCACACCACCCGGAGACACTCTTACAGTGTGTACGAATTGCAGTCGAAATAAAGCCAGTTTGAGGTTAAAACTCGAGAAGAAAGAGACTGAACTCCGTTATTGGCAAGACTGCTACGAATTGTTACTCCAACAACATTTCGAGGATGACAGAAGAGGTTATGATGGTACCCACTAACGAGTTTGACCAACTGGTCCAGTATTACAAGGGAGAAATCACCGACAATGCCTTGTTGAACAAAGCGGGACGATTGGCCGCCGAAAGTCACCTGATACTCCGTGATAAATCGATTCCCGATTCGATTGCCATCAAGAAAATTAAACCTTTAGCGCGTCAGAGAGGTCGTTTAACCAAACGGATCAGACAAATTGGTCCTTTGTCGAGCAATAGTGCTGACGTCGGCGAAGAGGAGGATGAGGAAGAAGGAGATTTGGTGAAGGGTCCGCTAGAGACCATGTTCAAACAATTGATTAAGAACACTTCTCGAGGTTCGAAGACCCCGAAGATCAAGGAGGAAGCTACACCGTCTACGTCAGGTGTTAAAAAGAAGTCACCCGTTGCTAAAACACCCATTCCAACTGACTCGGATCTGGGAACGCTCCTAAGAAAGGCTGACATTCTCCTGGGTAAAGACAAACGCAAAGGCAAGGGTAAACGTAAAAACGAGGCCGAACGCTTAAAACCTACGAGTGGCTGGGAAGATTGGGCCAAAGGAAAAAAACTGAGAAGAAATCTACAACACGATTATGACACGACCTAAGACCCGTACGCGCAAGTACCGTCAACGTGGACGTGGTTTTGACATTCAAAAATGGCTGGGCAAGACGGGGATTGAATTTCACTGGCCTGGGTACCAATTTATGGGTCCGGGTACAAAGTTGGCCAAGAGACTCAAACGAGGTGATCCAGGCATCAATAGACTGGACAAGATTGCCAAGCAACACGATATCGATTATTCCAAAGCCAAGAATCTGAGAGACAAGTGGAAAGCCGATACGAAGATGATCAAGGCCATTGATAAACTACCCGGCAGCAAAACGATGACTGAAAAGATTGTCAAGAGAATCATGCAGGCCAAGAAAAAGTTAAAATTGTAATCAATTTCTCCCTTTGGAGTTTGTGTTACTCAATAAAAGTTGAAAAAGGAATCATCAGACTCTGTGTTCATTTTAAACAGTTTAATGACATAATTCTCATTGATTATTAAACACGTGATATCGCGTACCCCCCCTATCCCCCATCATCTCATTGGCTCCTAGCCTACCATTGTTTATCCTTTTGTGTAAACAATTTTATTAATCAAACGTTGTAAGCAAAATCATTTTACTTGTGACTTCATCCAGTGTGCATAAGGATAGTTTCCCTTTCTGTCTTGGTGGAATGGAGTTGACTGATCGCGAATTGTGTGACGCTTTGGAGGAATTTGAAAGGACTATGGTTGATGTAAGTGAATTATTCTTGTCGCTATTGGAAAACTGCTTCAACTACTATAGTTGATGAACTAGGAGCGATGTAAAGTTTTTGTTGAATCTTTAATTTAAGTGCAAAAAGTTTGCTTTAAATGCCTTCGATGTTTAGTTTCTAAGCATGTGGTCGGTTATAATTCATTTCACGTTCTAACTAATTATGTGAATTTCTCAAGGGTGGGTTAAAATGCTCCGGTTGCATGGTGTTTTTTCTCGAGGAAACAGCTTCATTCAACCTTCGTTAACTTTCATTGTCAGTTTATTTCCACTTGAAGTATTTCAGTGATGATCTAGTAGTTACGACATTGGGTTTACTTATTTTTGTTATTGAACGTGCTACGTCGGAGTTTTTGATTCAGAATATTACATATGTTGATAAACGTGTTTCCCACGTGCTTTGTAAAAGTACTAGACGGTGATTGGTGTCTACTCGTTTCCTTATTTGGTCACATTTTGTTATGATTGGTCAGATATGACATCATCTAGTTAAGATAAATCGTGCATGTGCATCATTGAGTCATTTCATAGCTAGTCGTGAGACAGTCATGTTTACTCCACAGCCACATCAGCATGCTTCACGCCGGAGCCGTTCTCTTTCACCTGTACGTTCACCTCGACATGTGGTTCCTCGCCGAAATCGATCCCTGGGGCGTCAGCCAGTTCCTGTAGGAACTAAAAGGTCGTACGACGAGGCATTTTTTGATGACGATGACGACGATTGGATCTTCCATCCAGCTTTAGACCCGTACATGGAGACGTCCCCATCAACCGGCGCGTCTTCGGACCGACCCTCTTCGCCTCCGGGAGGGGTAATGACTGGTGGGGGACCATCACAGCCGCTGTTGGATTTTGAGATGCGCCCCGCAGGACCTCGACGTAATTGGCGAGATGTCCTGCATAAACAGAGATACCAGGCTCGCATACAACAACACCGTGAGGCCAATCCCATTGACGACTTGGGACGAGAGGTCACGGAAGCCTTACGACGAACCATCCACCGTCAGATTAAAGCCGACAGCACCCTCAAACCTCATCACACGTTGCATTTCACTATGCAATCAGACGCATTCACCCATGCATTTCAATCAACGACATTTACTGTGAGTGAATTTGAAGAGGGTTCAGATCGCTTAGACACGTACCTACAAGCCCTGGCATCCAGACTCAATTCCAATCAAGCCTTCGAAGCAGACGACTCGTTCACGGGGGAGACCACGTTTATTCATACCCCTGCCCCTGGTAGTGGACATGGTAAACGCTACAAACCAAGCAGTGCAGCCGTTCGTGGAATCGTCAAACGTTCACGCGTCACCATCAAGAACAGAGATGCATTATGTTGTGCGCGGGCTATCGTGACCATGAAAGCCTTGGTTGATGCCAACGGCAATACAGGGGATCGTCATTACAAAAACCTCAAACAAGGTTATCCTGTCCAAGAGCGATTGGCCAAGGAACTCCATCGTCTAGCAGGGGTACCCGAGGGACCATGTGGCATCTCCGAACTACAAAAGTTCAAAGCGGTTCTCCCTGGCTACCAGATTAAAGTCATGTCTATTGACCCTCCTCACATGCTGATCTTCGTGGGACCCACACCATCGGACAAGATCATCCGTATCATCAAAGAAGATAACCATTACGACGGGTGTAACTCATTCTCGGGTTTTTTGTCCAAGAGTTACTTCTGCGATGAGTGCAATCGGGGGTACGACCACAACGATCACGAAAATCATCCCTGTAAAGGAAAATGGTGTCCATCTTGTCATCGAAAAGACTGCCCAGATTTCGCGGAAGCTAAACGACTGTTGGGTCCCGGAAAATTCCCTTCACCCTCTTCGCCTTGCCGTCTGTGTCATCGATCCTTCTTTGGTGAGGACTGTTACTCTTACCATCTTCATCGTCGCAGTAAAAACATTTCATCCATCTGTGACACTTACAAAAAATGTCTTGAGTGTTGCAAGACCTATGAAGCAAAACCAAGAAAAGAAGTCACGGAGGGGATAGAAGATCCAGAGATCATATCTGCGGTTGGGGCAAATGCCCCATTTGTGAACAACAAGTGCATGTTGCCTCCCATCAATGTTACATCCAACCCATTCCAGAAGAGGAGGATGATCCCAAAGTGAAAAGGGTGTCGCGGAACGAAGTAGGGACCCATCACTTCATCGAGCCCGATGCTGAAGATGCAGATACCAGAGTGTGGGTGGAAAGAGATCCACCCCTCCAAGTGTATTGTGATTATGAAGCGACCGTGGACGAGGAGGGAGTGCAAACGCCCATCTTGCTCGGCGCCGAGAGCAACGAAGAAGACCACACAGAGTTCTTCTATGGTGCAGACTGTACAAAATCTTTCTTTGAATGGTTGGAATCTTTGGCTATTGATCAAGACGGAGATGATCGGAACGTAATTGCTGTCTTCCATAACCTCAAAGGATATGACGGGATGTTTCTATTACAACATTGCTATGCGAACCATCGAGAAGTCACGAATCAGATCACCGTCGGTACCAAAGTGCTTTCCTTCAAGTCAGACCGATTGACCTTCAAAGACTCTCTCTGCTTCCTTTCTTTTCCTCTTGCTACCTTTCCGTCTACCTTTGGCATCCAAGAATTGGTCAAAGGGTTCTTCCCCCACAAATTGAACACGCAGGAAAATCAAGGCTACGAAGGACCCATGCCTCCTGCTGAGATGTATGATCCTGATGGCATGTCACCTAAGAAGAAAGCAGAATTTGAGAGGTGGTACGCCGAGAAGGTCGCTACCAACTATCATTTCGTCATGCGACGAGAGATGGAAGCCTACTGTGAATCGGACGTCAAACTCCTAAAAGCCGGATGCCAAAAGTTCAGGAAAGAATTTCAGCAACATGCCGAATTTGACCCCATCGAGGAGTGTGTAACCATTGCGTCTGCGTGCAATCGGTTCTGGCGAAAGAAACTCCTGACTCCCAACAGCATAGCCACAGAACCCATGCAAGGATGGCAAGGAGCTCGTAGCAACCAGTCCGTAAAAGCATTCAAGTGGTTAGCCTGGCAGGAACACCTGCTTCGTCGTGACAGTCGCTTTAACGACGAACCTCAAGAAGACCGCATTCGACACGCGAACAATGGCGGCGAGCAGAGAGTGCTAAACTTCCTAGTAGATGGCCTCGATGTACAGAACCACGCGGTCTATGAATTCCATGGATGTCTATGGCACGGCTGTCCTCGTTGTCATCCCAATCATCGTGACCGACATTCCAAATTCCATCCTGATCGTACCATCCAAGAATTGTATGAAGCCACTCAACAGAAACACCGTCTTCTGCGCCAGCACGGGTATCAGCTTCAAATCATGTGGGAATGTGATTGGGATCGTGAAGTCAAAAGCAATGAAGATCTCAAACAGTTCCTAGCATCCTACGAGACGGTTGAACCTCTTAATCCAAGAGATGCCTTCTTTGGGGGAAGAACCAATGCCGTTCGTCTCCATCATGCGGCCAACGAGGATCAGGGTGAACAAATCAAGTATGTCGATGTGACCTCTCTCTATCCATGGGTAAACAAGACCCAGCAGTATCCCATTGGTCATCCCATCATTATCACCAACCCAGAGAACCAAGACATCCAGGCGTACTTTGGTATAGCCAAAGTAGATGTGATTCCCCCTCATCACCTGTATCATCCCGTCTTGCCCTTCCGACATGGAGGTAAACTCACTTTACCTCTATGCAGAACCTGCATGGAAGAAGAGATGACCAAAGGCCCCTTGGAAAAATCGCATCATTGTCCTCACTCTCCAGAGGAACGTCTTCTTAGGGGCACGTGGTGCACCCCTGAGCTCGTCAAAGCAGTAGAGGTCGGGTACCGCATTGTACACATCCACGAGGTCTGGCATTTTCCGAAGGAGCAACGTCAAGAAGGGCTCTTTGCTGACTATGTCAACACATGGTTAAAAATAAAACAAGAATCAGCCGGGTATCCTGGATGGGCGCAGACTGATGAACAAAAACAGCAATACGTCCGTGACTACCAAGCCAAAGAAGGCATCACCTTAGATCCTCTCCTCATCGAAAAAAATCCAGGACGTAAAGCTACGGCAAAGTTGATGTTGAATAGTTTCTGGGGCAAGTTTGGCGAAAATCTTCACAAGAAAACCACGGAAACCGTTACCACACCAGCTCAGCTTTTTGCCCTAGTGTCAGACACCTTCACAGACATCCACACGGTCCGCATTTGTTCGCACGATTCCTTGGAAGTAGTCTACTCGAATTTGAGGGAAAACCAGCGTGACAACGGACGTGTCAACATTTTCATTGCCGCTTTCACGACCTGTAGGGCCCGTTTAAAGCTGTACTCCTATTTAGAACTGCTACAACAACAAGTCCTGTACTTCGACACTGATTCCGTCATTTTCTCCTGGAAGCCTGGCCAACCCGATATTCCTCTGGGAGACTTTTTGGGTGAAATGACCAACGAATTGGATGATGGAGATTACATCATCGATTTCACCTCAGCAGGACCCAAGAATTATGGATACAAGACCAAAAACGGTAAAGTGTGCTGCAAAGTGCGAGGGTTCACCCTCAATGTTCGTGGTCAACAACAGCTCAACTACCACATCATGCGTCAGAACCTTCTGGAGGAGTTGACGGATCCTCTTGACGAACGCAGAAACATCGACGTCGTCAATCCCAATTTCTTCACCAGACATCCGGCCACCAAACAGCTCAAAGTGGGTCCACGCACCAAACGATATGGATTGGTGTTTGACAAACGTGTGGTCGATCCGGACACCTTCAAGTCCTATCCTTATGGATACACACCATCTAGTTTCAATGATGTGGACATGGAAAATGCTGAAACCTTGATGGAATTGTAAATAGTTTTCTTAGCCTTTCACGTCAGCGAACACACCACGTTGGACATTGCTGTCTTTTTTCTCCCTCAACGCACAGACTAATGATATACGTTAATTGTGAAAAATGTTTATGGGCGTCCTCCCACTAAGGGAGAGGACACAGGTCCCTGTTGTTAAGAATATAGGACTTTTTAATAAATACATTTGTTTCACATTTGATTTACATGTGTGTAGATTGATTCTCGAGTCCGAGGGGACCGATCCCAGGCCTGCGCGTCCCGTCGGCCATTTTCTCACCCAAAACAAACTCCTATGGAAACCTGGGACCTCGTTTCCAGGTTTCCGAGCCGCTACCGCCATCTTGAATTCTTAATTCGCCTCCTGATTGGTCCGATTTTCAAGACGCCATCTTGGATTTGGAAAACAATAGAGTCTATTGTTCTCGAAACAATAGCCTATTGTCTTTCTCGGCTCCTGATTGGTTACCGTCCCTATGAGCGTGGTATAGTAGTGTACTGTGCTACTGATCTAGGCCTACCGTCCACACTATTCCGTCACGAAAACGCAGCTTTATTTCTACGATTAGGTAATCACGTGGTTTCCAACAAATGACCGCTGACCGGTGTGGTGGGTTTCAGAGGAACGAGAATTCACGCTGACTACCCATGTAAATCATTTCGAAAGCAACAAAAACTGCCTTTTAATATTCCATACCTCAACTTTTAATCGTTCGTTTGGTGGCCTGTCCGAGCTCTACCGTTCCGACACGCTGAGCAAAATTCAAGCTACACACTGTCTCAGCAACGTTCTTTTCCACAGGTGCAACTTGAACAACCATAAGCGTCTTAGAGTCACCTCCTGTACATGAAATTATATTCTAAGTCAAACTATTCTCGCATTAAAATTTTTAATTGGTTCTAACTAATGATCAATAGCGTCGTGCACTATTACTACAAATATATTACATCACCAGAGACCCCCCACATGACTCAGACAAGAATTACAGTTTGATAGAAGGTTTTGTATTGGCGCGTTGTCTAACACTGCTACCTTGGGTAGTGGAAAACGGATTCAAGGAGTTCAGAAAAGAGCCTAAATGTGACAAATTGCACGAGGATCGTACAAAGCCGCAGTGACAGTCGGACAGATACCAAAACCTTCCGGAATTTTCGACTGTAGTCGATCAGAATAGTCAACGAGGAAACGTATGACGAAGAAACTTATTTGCTGTTTATCCTGGTCTAGAAGAGAAGATTTATCAGCTGACTTATTGCCAGATATATCTCAAACTTGACAACCCGAGCCGTCCGCTTAAAGGAATACGATAGAACAGCACCACATATCATTATTTAATACCCCTGAGGCAATTCTACATTCATAGCAGAATTAGTGTCCTGGGCAATTTGGAGGACCTAGATTTTAATGTTGCCATATTTATCTGACCACATAAATAAATCTGTGACTGTGAGCAGACCTCAAATGGAAACATTTCAGATCTTAGTTATGTTGGCGCGATAGTGTAACATAACTGGGCGCGGGCTAAAACTGTTTTTATAGACAAAGACTGCAGAACAGGCTACTCATGGTAATCGGACCTATGTTATTTCTTTATGGTATTTGTTTGCTGGCTTGCTGAATTTCTTGTGAGTGATACACCTGAATGTCGGGTACAATAGTAATATTCTTCTGCTATGGAGGTAACGAGTGTATTCGTAAACAGCCTTCATACATGAGAAGTCCATCTTACTATTACTATTTTGCCGCCCTTCTTCAAACTCTGTATTTTCATTATTCCAAGGCACATGTCGTGGGTTTTCTCCAACATTTTGACCTAGAAAGGCCATTGACTTCTTAAATTGATCGCTGGCTATCGCGCTGAGGACCTCACGAGCGCCGTTGTTTCATACGGCGCTTTTAAAGAAGTAGCGCATGGAATGATTTGTTTGTCTGAGTGACACCGGGGTAAAAGTTTCGTGACGTCTTTAGTGCACGACGCTATTGGAAGACAGACGCACAGGTGAAGTTTCTTGACATTCGTTCTTTGTACATGTAACTGAGTTTGTCTCGGACCAGGCATTCCTGTTCAATCTCTGTTTTTACCCCTTTGGTAGTATTTTAGGAATGTTTACACGAAGAAAAAAAAACCTACGCCCCTCCCCGCCAGAATGAGAGGTGAAGTATAAGCCTCCACCGCACTGTGTGACGTCATATTCGTGTGGCTGAAAACCATCTCCCGGATTAGCCACAGAAAAATAACTTGGCAGGATTTAACTCAACAAGAAAGTAAATTTATCGATAAAGCGCGCTGAACGAGTGCCTGTTTAGAATACTTTTTTTATTTGAACATGTTTTACAGCAGTGATGGAAATGTCGCCTCGCACGCACTCTCTAGGGTGCCCTAAGTGTAGCCGTACCCACTCCCTGGGGAAAAAACGTTTTTCCTTGGAAGCTGGTTCGGCTACATATAGGCTACTCATATCGTGACTTACCCAAAGACTCTTGCAGAAGATACGTCAGCTTGGAGTTCCTGTAAGGAACGTGGAAGTTTTTGTTTTTGAGCGAGTGGATAACGTCGCTCAAAGATGATAAAGATTTGTTAATGTTTTGCGCCTCTTTCATTCGGGCCCCCTCTGATCCACTCTTTGACACTCTCTCGCTGCCTGCCAGGTCCACAAGGTTGAGTTTTCCTGAGAAACCAACCAACAGCAAACTATTACTTTTTGTTTATAAACAGACCAGAACAATCACAACAGTTGCATTGTATTTGTATACCACACATATCACATCATGGCGGTTTACAATACTTCTATAGGGAGAAAAGGCCAGTTTGGATGTCCATCAAAGAGGTGCAAAGCAAAATAGCGAAAAACAAGCAAATGATTAAAAAACAAACACAAGGGGAATAGGGGCTTATCGTCATTGTAGAGCAACATTGAGTATCTTAAAGCTAGGCTTACCTATAGTTTTGTGCCCAGTGGTCTTATTTTGGCCGTTGACTGTCACACACAGAAGAGCATGGGAACGAGACGAATGCTCATTCATGTCAGTGATGGCAGTAGCCCTGTTCGTCTTTCCGATGGCAAACACCTGTCAATCAATCAATCAGTCAGCCAGTCAGTCAATTAGTCAGCCAATCAATCAATCAATCAATCAATCAATCTGTCAGCAACCGAAGTTGGTCGGTCGGTCGGCCGGTCAGTCAGTCAGTCAGTCAGTCAGTCAGTCCGTCAGTCAGTCGATCAGTCAATCAGTCAGTCAGTCAGTCAGTCAGAGAAACAGGTAGACAATTGCCGTTTTACTTGAACAAAAGTTTTTTGTTCAATCTTGTTCGTTCCGAATTTCATTCCATATCTCCAACAAGCAACTGCAACGTCTTTTCACTTTCTAAACCGTATCAAAAGAAATCATGGTGTAAAAAGCTGACGTACTCGGATAATCACGCTTATAGTCGGCGGCGACTGTTGAAGCGAGCGAGAAAAAGACTGTAAAAACCAAGTTATCACGTGGCAAGATTTCCTGCTCGGCTTGTTTTCTCGCTGTTCCTTTTAGAATCCTTGAACGTAATTTGGACTGCTCGTAATCTTAAAGTAACCTGTGAAAACTTGATAAAAGTCATGTCTGAATATCCCATACCTTTTTTAGTTCCTGCACATCCTTAACTTGCATTTCAGTCAAGCCTGGAACATAAAGACCTTCTTTTCCTTGTTTGACTTCAAGTTTGGCTGAAAGATTATCGCCCAGTAGATCACGGATCATTTCATTGTAGATTTCGATGACAGACACGTTGATACTAAAGTGCCAATCAACTCCCCTGTCACATGTTTCCTCAAACAGAAGTTTCAGTGCTCGCTGGTTTATGCCTGGGTTGGAAGACGGACCCTGGATATAAACAAAGATGCGATTTCCTGTCACCTAAGTATACATTTCATTCCAAAAGAATATAGACGGAATTGGTAAATCAAGCATATCATTTTTTTATTTCTCCTATGATATACAAAACAGTCTACCTCGAGCTTTAGCAATACATTAACCGGCACTGTGTTCTCCACTCTCTTCTTAACCCCCGTCTTTTCTGAAACTCTGGTGAAGTGGGAATCAACTTTAAACTGTAAAATACTCCGCTATTCGTATATGAGTTCCCCGTTCAGAGAGTAACGTCTACATACAAGTATTGAGACTGTGCATATGTGGCTTGCAAACATAAACAAAGCAGCGCTTTCTTGACTCCTATTTACCTATAACCTTGCGAGACTCGTGACTGTAAAGACACTGTACTGATTAATTACCACACTCATTATCTCCTTAAAAATGTCGAGGAATGCAGAAACCCCTACCGAGGGGTTTTATACCATCAGTGTCCGTCCGCGAGGAGGCCGGGTTAAGCAGGCAGTCACTGACTCGACAATGAGTTATTATAGAAAATGACAATGCAACTTTACCTCCATTGTAAAAGTTTTGCCGCTGCCAGTTTGACCGTAGGCAAAGATACACACATTATAACCATCAATGCAGGACACAATCAGGGACTTGACTTCCTCGAAAACCTTTAAAAACATAAGAGAATCACATGTTCATAAGAACAGTAATAAAACCTAATTTGCTTCTTTCACTCCAGGCTTTTCGCTGCGGATGTGAAATGTCTGAAAATAAAGCAGCTTACATTTCTCAATCTTCTCGTCCATAATCACCGGCTTCCTGGATGTTATAATTCCTGGTACTTTTTCATTCGTTACTACTCCTTTAAGTTTGTTTTTTTTTTCTCTCAGGCAGAAAACAAAGAGATTCGTTCTGATGTGAAAAAAAAAACATCTGCGAATTGCCTGAACACGCAGTTTTAGAAGAAAAAGTATTAAAGTGCCTATGAAACGAAATGAAAAAAGTTGCCTAAAATGCCTCTGTGGTATTGATGCTTATGTTTCGACTGTAAATTTTTCCATCGTACCTTTACTTTTCTCCTCCGTCATTCACAAAGACACACAATCATGGGAGACATTTCCGCGCGCGGCCATTTTGACTTGATGACGACAAAGGGTTTATTAAAATTCAATTACAAACAGTGGAATAGTGATGGCGGATAGAGCTCTTATCAAATGAGTAGGGAAATAGGCCTTATCACGGTTTCCGACGTCATTTTGACGGGTAGGCAAAGCGGTCAGAAATTACAGTGTTTGTATGGGAATCCGATGGCAAAGAACTTTTTCCAAAATCGAATTTTACACAAATTGTGAATCGCAATGTTAAGATATCAGGTGGAAGATTGTATTCACCAAGTTTGAAGGTTGTAGTTTAACTAGAAGACGCTCAGTTAATTTTTATAATTTTCCATACATTTGTCTGTAAATTTGGCTGGGAAGACGCGGCGGCGCCGAAAAAAAAATTACAGACAAATGTATGCTAAATTATAAAAATTAACTGAGCGTCTTCTAGTTAAGTTACATCCTTCAAACTTGGTGAATATAATCTTCCACCTGATATTTTAACATTGCGATTCACAAATTGCGTAAAATTCGATTTTCGAAAAAAGTTCTTTGCCATCGGATTCCCATACAAACACTGTAATTTCTGACCGCTTTGCCTACCCGTCAAAATGACGTCGGAAACCGTGATAAGGCCTATATTGCGTGGCAAGAAGCCGTGACAACGTTACTTGTACCAATACGAGTTATTCTCCGGGAATCTCTATGCATAGATTTCTCTCCGACAAAGTATTATTGCTTCCTCATCAGTGCTCTTTGACTCGCTACTTTCTTTTAATTACTCTTTCGAACACGAAACAATTGACACTAAGCTAAGATTACATTCAAACCGAGCGACGTTTAAACTAAACTGAACTTGAATACTAATAAATGGCTTGAATATTCCTAGCTAGCGGTTCACACATTCAGCACGTATTCATAGCTTAATTACTCCGAGTGGTTTACTCGTTCAACAAGGGTTTAAACTTTCTGTTTTACATAAACCACATGAACACCTACACGTATAATAAATTAAAAGAGACCAACATTTGACTTTTACTTACGAAAAAAGGAAATTTTATTCTAAAATTAACCCTACAACCTCAGCAAGTATCAACAGAAACACGACTCTCGAATCTGGCCTTCAAAGTTACGGAGAAATGCCGTCTCGTCATCTTCATCGTGTGAGTCCATTTTGTCTTCTTCTTCGTCCAGGGTTCGTACGGGTCCTGGAAAACCTGGAAAGTCCTGGAATTTTAATGTGGCATTTTCCAGGACTGGAAAGTCCTGGAAAAAGGCTACTGGTCCTGGAAAGTCCTGGAAATCTGTTAAGCTAGAGTTTAAGAATATAATAAGTATGGCAGACAGTAAGGAGAATTAACACTGAGATCTTAGGAATGAAAGGGTTAATGTAAATTTTAGGGTCCTGGAAAATCAATTTTAGTCCTGGAAAAGTCCTTGAAAAGTCCTGGAAATTTGTTTCTGAAAAAGGGTACGAACCCTGTCGTCTGTGTGAGCAGCGACTTGAGCAACTGGTTCATCTTGATATGGGAGAGCAGTACGTATCCTTACCTCGACTTCATCAATTCCTGATTCTTCGTTTTGTTGCTGATCATCAGACGATGAACTAGCGAAGTTTGAATCGCTTTCTGCCATATTTTTAAAGGTTCAAATACCTTGTAAACAACAGAAGCCATTAGGGACAGCGCGTCTTCACTGTGTCGTGGTTGCGGTGCACTGTGTTGTGGTTACGCTGTCGTGGGTGAACGTCCCAAATCTATATGCTCCCAAGCTCCAAAGGTACTGGGAACTAGCTCAAAAAGTACTGTTTACCTCACTCAGGTTAGCCTGTTTACTTCACTCCGGTTAGCCTGTTTACTTCACTTCGGTTAGACTGTTTACTTCACTTCGGTTAGCCTGTTTACTTCACTCTGGTTAGCCTGTTTACTTCACTCCGGTTGTTTACGGTTAGCTGTCAGGTATGTAATGGTGACACTATATATACTCAAAAAATTAGCGGTTTTGGCAGCCAGTGCGCTGGTGGTCTAGTGGTTATCGAACATGCTCGTCAGGGTGATGACCCGGGTTCGAATCCACTTACCTTAACTTTGTTACATTATCTTTTTCAGTCTTTACTTTGTTCGAAAATAATTCTAAGTGTCTGGGAGACGCGCTGTCCCTAACGGCATGTGTAAACAACGACACAGGAAGAGCTTCGTGGTCTTCGTTCAAACCTGTGACGTCACAACTCACAATAACTCGTACCCAGGTTCCCAAAAATGTCTCCTTTATTTAGGGCAAATTTGGGATTTTCGAGACGCTAGGATTTCTCTCCAACATCTTTCTAGCAAATTTTTCCTGTATTTTGTGATTTGTGGTACCCAGATGTCTCTATTTCTGTGAGATTCATAGGCACTTTAAGGGATGGACAATGTCTAGCGTGCGTCCATCTAATTCAGGATGTATGCTCGACATTGTCCATTGGTTTTACAACACAGCAAGGCATTTTTCACGCTGAAAAGTCGCTTTTTACACATTTATTCTGCACGCAGCTAGAAAATGGACTTTGTTTGTCAGAAAGCTCGGCAAAACTTCAAACCATCGAAGCATTCGGCTCTTTGCTCAGCTGTATTTGTAGCAGTTAAATTATTTATTCCTAACCTGCTCTTGAGTGGACTCTGGTCTAAACACCTTATCCATCTCAAAACGTTTGATTGCTCCCTTTGATAACACGTTGAGGAGGGCATCATCATCCTCGTCAAAAGAGATGACATTTTCAGCATTTTTGCCTACTCCATCTTCTTTTATTACAGGTCTAACTCGGCAGTATACCCGGATGTTGCCCTTTAAGTCCACCAACTCGTTATGAAGTTTTTTCCTCAACGTCATCTCCTTCTTATATTTCGCCACAAGTTCTTTGTTCTTGACGTCAATTCCTTCGATCCGTTTTGTTATCTGTGAGTAAACGGAGACAAAGTTTTCTCATGAAGTTAAAGTATAACTCAAAGCACAAGTGATGAACACAGCTGGAAGCCCAGTTTGGATTTCCATAGACAGGGAATATAGGCTTGTCATGGTTAGAACGAACTTCCACTAGGGCACTAACGAACATGTCTGGTCACTCACATATGCTCACATACAAAAACCAGCCTCACACAAACAGTACATTTTTAACCTTTCACAAGCTGACAGTTTGTCTGGCTCCCCACCCAAAAAGCCCTCATGGGCGTTTCGATTGTACAGTGTAGTTATAAGTTGACATCAGTAAAGACAGTAAACCGTATGGCGCACTTGGCACCGTTACATTAAAACAAGAAATACATTTACTTTTTCAATTGCCTCGCGTACGGCTGGTTTGATTCCAGTTCCAAGTTTTAGGCAACTTATTCTAAGGTCTTGCTGTTCTCGTTTTAATTCTTTCAGGATATTGTTCATCACTTCCATCTGGTGTGTTACACTCTTCAGTTTGGAGCGTATTAAGCTTGTTTCTCTTTTAGATTTGGCTCTCTCCTCTTCTAGAAGTTTTCTTTTTTCCTCGTCGAAGTCTTTCATCTGTTGTTCAAATTCCTGCCCCAGCTGATCGATGTCTGACTTGTATTTCCTGATCTGTTTGTTGGAATAACAAAAGGTTTTTGTCATTGTTAACTAAAGCATCACAAGAAAGCGAGATTGTCAATTTTAAGGAAAGAGACCAATCAAATATGCGAGATCCGTGTCTACCTTCCACAAACCTACTTATTTGCGCAATTTCCTAGGCCAACTCTTAGCGCTAAGATTGTACAGAGGATCATGAATGTGTAAAGTAGAGAGAAAGAAAAATATTTGTAAGAACGGGAGAAAGTAGGGAACGGAGTGTCCTCGGAGACTCAGGGACAGTTAGTTGGGGTGGGAGGAAGTAAATTGGGCAAATATTGAAACATCGAAAACTTCGACGCTTTTGCCCGACGTATTTTCTCCCGCCCCAACTAACTGTCCCTGGGTCTCCGAGGATGGGGAGGATGGAGGGCGAAAAAAACAAGAGCGACAGAAAGAAAAGAGATACTACATCTGTTAACTGTTAACTGTCGACAACAAGTTCCCTTTAGTGTGCTTGCAACCACTAAGCTTCTTAACCAGCTGTTTAAAAAATTGTCCCCCAGGCTTGACATTTGCTATGACATCTTCAACGTCTTCTCAAGAAAAAAATGAGAACTGGTCAGTAAATGGCAAAGGATATTGGTCCTAACGAGTAAAATAACTTATACCTCCATTTCTAGCGTTCTAATTTTGCTGTTCTTCTGCTTCAATGTAGACTCAAGAGAACTCATTTCTTTTACAACTTCTTGTAGCGTCCGACAGTCGGCCAAAGCTTCCTGCTCCTTTCTAGTACTCTCCTCTATGTTTGTCTTCAGAGACTTCACATCAGCCTGTAGAGCGGATACCTAAGTAGACATCACAAACACAGTATCTTAGCGCATGGAAATCTTTTTCCGAACAATGGAGACTTAACGCACCTTAGCGTTGTAGTCTGATCTCGACTTCGCGAGAATTTCTTCAAGTTCTTTGTTCCGCGCAATCATTTGATCAAGCTGCTTCTTTGTTTCTTCCGAGACAGCGGAAATGGTTCTCGTCTGTAACAAATTAAACAAGACAATGGCCCATGTGAGTACGAAATGAAGCGATTAAAACACAGATATGGCAAGGATTAATCAATCTCTCAAACATTTGAGGCGTTAGCTCTAAGGTTTTTAAATACTTCAATACTGTTGTGACTTTTATGCGCGCATTGTTCAGTTTGTTTCAAGATTTTTTCTACAATCTAAGGTGCACCTCACTCGTTCCTTCCCCTGCGCAGCGGCGCTTTAGTAGTTACGGTCTTTTCAATACTTCCAGTACTGTGGTGTCTCATTTTTACACCCATTGTTCAGTCTGGTTCAAGATTTCGGTTTCATACAGTGGGAGGAAGTGCCCCTTACACCTTCTCACACGGTACCCCTTCCATGCAGGTTAAAGATCAGCAAACACTTCAACCCACCCATTTATGGTTCTAAGAAGCTTTGTTTGATTTTCAGAAAGCCGCTGTGCTAATTCTTTACGGCATTAATAATTAGATTCATTATAATAATAAATAGGTGCTTATAAGGCGTGTTTCTAACCTCAATGCGCCAAACAACAGATAATTCATTAACATTAAATCAAATAATTTGTCTCAAGCCTAGTTTTAAATGTTTCTACTGTTTCTGCTCTTTTAATATATTCGGGAATTGAGTTCCATAATTTCGGTGCAGTTAATTGCTGAAAAAGCGCGGCCACCATAGGAGTTGGATTTGATACATGGGATACATAATAGTGAACGAGTTGATGATCTTAGTGTTCTTAATGAGTGATATTCTTGTATAATAGGTTCTAAATAAGTAAGGGTTGAAGCAGTTTTCAAAAATAAAACAAAAACAAAAATTGATTTGCAACTCCGCGCTCCACGATCGGCTAAATAAAAACTCGCCCCACGTTATGATCCAATTAGAAGTACAAACCACGTTTTCCCGTGCTTTGCGTCAACCACATGTGTTTACACTGAGTTTTGATTGGTTCATTGGGTTGTCCGTGTGTGATTGACAAAAGTGATTACTTTGGTTTTGAAACTTGACGCCGCTAAGATGAACTAATCTTGGGTGGTGTGGCCACCAGATTGCTGTACTTCGCCTCAGTATCTCGCAGCTTCTTCTTGAGACCCAGTAGTTCCTCTTCTAGTTGATTTTTTGTACTGTGATGTAGTTTATGAGCACTTTGAAGCTCGTGTTCCAGAGTCTGTATTTTGTTTTTTAAACCGACGTTTTCCCCTTGTAGTTGCTTGTTGTCGTTTTCTTTTAGTTTGATCTGCAATAAGGCGAATTGTTAGTCAAGAATGATGTAAACTGGTAATTTCAATACGAAGTGAGTGCTGGCAAAGGGGTAAAAAGTTGTGGGATCCACAGCTCACTTTGGGCTTTAGAATCACACGCTGTCAAACGCTTTCGCTTTCGACGTGCAGTTGACGTTGCCATAAAACAAGTAGGTATGTTTTCTCTTTGCTATGTCTTATCATTATCTATCGTACTCCTTATTCTGCTGCACACCCAGTCACCACTAGTGTGTTCCTGGAAGAGTTCTCAAACTATCTGGAAACAGTGATTTTGTCTTCTGAGCCTTTGTTAATCACCGGAGACTTTAATATACATGTTGACGACGCCAGGGACTCCGACGCGACACGATTTCTAGATTTACTTGCCTCATTGAGCCTAGAGCAACACGTAGATAAGCCCACTCATATATCCGGTCACACACTGGACTTGATGATCACACGCTGTTCGGACACTCTGATCGGCAGTAAACCTCGAACGGATTATTTGTTCTCTGACCATTTCACGGTTACGTGCGATCTCATCATTGGAAGACCAGCACCCAGTGTCAAACAAATATCTTATAGGATTGGATTGATTCAATATTCCAGGTATTGCATCGAATCAATATTGCAGGTAATGAATTGAATCAATATTCCAGGTATTGCATTGAATCAATTTTGCAGGTATTGAATTGAACCATTTTTTTGTTAACGATTGAATTGGATGCCTTTTTACTCTTTAAATAGAACCACTATTTAAAGGATTAAACATATATTGCAAGGATTGAATTTTGCTACAAACGGCTTGCCATAGTGCTGTCTTGCTAATGCTCGCCAGCAAATACACAGTAACACCAACTCTTATACCTTGTGCTAATTTCCAAACTAAACTAGGCGTTCGCTAGTACGCTATTTTTTTGCCGTTTGCCGCTAGAATAGATAGTTTTTCTACGACTTTCCTCAGAATGTTTGCCGTGGTTGTTATTGCACTGTACTTGATAAAAGAGGTTACGATAATTTTCGTTTCTATTTTCTATTTTCTGAATGGTGCACTTTGCGCCGGTCACAACTTTATTAATAGTCCACTGTGTAAGCTAGAAGTACGAGTTTTAAAATGTTTCAACGCAATCTTCCTCGCAAGTCTCGTCTGTAATCGTGCCCAAATTTGCAATAAGCCAATCAAAAGACTTGTCTACTGTCCTGAAAAAAGATAACCTCTGAAACCTCATTTCGCGCGAAATTATGTACGGATATTTGTGATGGGGGATATTGCTTTTTTGACTGACTGGGCGTGCTGGACGGGAAAATATTGGCTCGAGGTCAGGACGTACGGACCGAGTGCAACTAGTTCTATGACGGTCCTCACCGAATGCCAAATATTTTCCCATCCGGCCCTCCCACTCAGTCAATAAGTTTTATCATATGAGTGTTTTCTTTTGAATCACTGTTGGTGGTGCGAGGTGCATTTTCAAAATATGTATATTAAAAACACTTACCCTGTCTGTTCCAGCATTTTGTAACTTGATAATCTCGGCTTGTGACTTGCGGAGTTTTGACTCTAGATCTGAAATACTTTCTGACAAATTATCGACTGTCTCTTTGTGTTCATGCTTCAGTGTTTCAAGCTCTGATTGTGTCGATAGCCATGTTTCCTGTATTCTGCTTTTTTCAGTGTGAAGATCTTTTATCGAGTCGACTAGTTTTCTGAAACTTGAAGATTTTGTACTCGCTGCAGTCAATGACTGGGAAGGGCTTGATCCTTTGATGTGACTTTCAAGTTCGGCAATTTTGCTTTCCTGTCCTTCAAGTAATTCTTCTACATATCAACCTTAGGGTTGCTGATTTGGTCGACGGTGGCACGAAGTCACCTTCCGTTTATGGGCATTCCAATTGTTTGCAGTTTTAGCGTCTTTTGTTACCAGAACAATGGTGTGAAAGAACCTACTCGTAGCGAATTTCCGACCGCGAAATTCAAAATCTTCGCTGATGACTGATAATAACAAAATCAACACTTCTGGGGGAGGGTGGAGGGAATATTCGCCTAGTACAACAACAGACTTACCGGGGGACGGAAGGGGAATTTTGTTAGATAGATGAGGGTTCGGATTTACATAATGCCCGGAAAATTTGTTTATTTACCGAATTTTGACGAAAGCCCCATTCAAACCTATTAAGTGTTGAAGTTTGTTTAGGAACGCTAAGCGATTCTAAAAAATAATTTTGTGCTGTAGTGTTTGCAGTGTTCACTTCAGCTATTTCGAAGTGGCTGTGCTCTTTCCTTTTGTAATTTTTTCTTTCTTGTATTTATTCTTTACTGTGTTATTTCTGGGCACGAATAAAGATTGTTGTTGTTGTTGGTCGAATAGTTATATCGTCTGGCAATGGGAATGTAAAGTATACCGTAGAACCAATGCGTCCTTGAACAAACCACGGGCACTTATTGTTTCACCTGTTATTACTTTGCGCAATTGCACGTTAACCGGCTTTCGCAACCCTTGATTTTTTCAATTGCCTCGCGTACGGCTGGTTTGATTCCAGTTCCAAGTTTTAGGCAACTTATTCTAAGGTCTTGCTGTTCTCGTTTTAATTCTTTCAGGATATTGTTCATCACTTCCATCTGGTGTGTTACACTCTTCAGTTTGGAGCGTATTAAGCTTGTTTCTCTTTTAGATTTGGCTCTCTCCTCTTCTAGAAGTTTTCTTTTTTCCTCGTCGAAGTCTTTCATCTGTTGTTCAAATTCCTGCCCCAGCTGATCGATGTCTGACTTGTATTTCCTGATCTGTTTGTTGGAATAACAAAAGGTTTTTGTCATTGTTAACTAAAGCATCACAAGAAAGCGAGATTGTCAATTTTAAGGAAAGAGACCAATCAAATATGCGAGATCCGTGTCTACCTTCCACAAACCTACTTATTTGCGCAATTTCCTAGGCCAACTCTTAGCGCTAAGATTGTACAGAGGATCATGAATGTGTAAAGTAGAGAGAAAGAAAAATATTTGTAAGAACGGGAGAAAGTAGGGAACGGAGTGTCCTCGGAGACTCAGGGACAGTTAGTTGGGGTGGGAGGAAGTAAATTGGGCAAATATTGAAACATCGAAAACTTCGACGCTTTTGCCCGACGTATTTTCTCCCGCCCCAACTAACTGTCCCTGGGTCTCCGAGGATGGGGAGGATGGAGGGCGAAAAAAACAAGAGCGACAGAAAGAAAAGAGATACTACATCTGTTAACTGTTAACTGTCGACAACAAGTTCCCTTTAGTGTGCTTGCAACCACTAAGCTTCTTAACCAGCTGTTTAAAAAATTGTCCCCCAGGCTTGACATTTGCTATGACATCTTCAACGTCTTCTCAAGAAAAAAATGAGAACTGGTCAGTAAATGGCAAAGGATATTGGTCCTAACGAGTAAAATAACTTATACCTCCATTTCTAGCGTTCTAATTTTGCTGTTCTTCTGCTTCAATGTAGACTCAAGAGAACTCATTTCTTTTACAACTTCTTGTAGCGTCCGACAGTCGGCCAAAGCTTCCTGCTCCTTTCTAGTACTCTCCTCTATGTTTGTCTTCAGAGACTTCACATCAGCCTGTAGAGCGGATACCTAAGTAGACATCACAAACACAGTATCTTAGCGCATGGAAATCTTTTTCCGAACAATGGAGACTTAACGCACCTTAGCGTTGTAGTCTGATCTCGACTTCGCGAGAATTTCTTCAAGTTCTTTGTTCCGCGCAATCATTTGATCAAGCTGCTTCTTTGTTTCTTCCGAGACAGCGGAAATGGTTCTCGTCTGTAACAAATTAAACAAGACAATGGCCCATGTGAGTACGAAATGAAGCGATTAAAACACAGATATGGCAAGGATTAATCAATCTCTCAAACATTTGAGGCGTTAGCTCTAAGGTTTTTAAATACTTCAATACTGTTGTGACTTTTATGCGCGCATTGTTCAGTTTGTTTCAAGATTTTTTCTACAATCTAAGGTGCACCTCACTCGTTCCTTCCCCTGCGCAGCGGCGCTTTAGTAGTTACGGTCTTTTCAATACTTCCAGTACTGTGGTGTCTCATTTTTACACCCATTGTTCAGTCTGGTTCAAGATTTCGGTTTCATACAGTGGGAGGAAGTGCCCCTTACACCTTCTCACACGGTACCCCTTCCATGCAGGTTAAAGATCAGCAAACACTTCAACCCACCCATTTATGGTTCTAAGAAGCTTTGTTTGATTTTCAGAAAGCCGCTGTGCTAATTCTTTACGGCATTAATAATTAGATTCATTATAATAATAAATAGGTGCTTATAAGGCGTGTTTCTAACCTCAATGCGCCAAACAACAGATAATTCATTAACATTAAATCAAATAATTTGTCTCAAGCCTAGTTTTAAATGTTTCTACTGTTTCTGCTCTTTTAATATATTCGGGAATTGAGTTCCATAATTTCGGTGCAGTTAATTGCTGAAAAAGCGCGGCCACCATAGGAGTTGGATTTGATACATGGGATACATAATAGTGAACGAGTTGATGATCTTAGTGTTCTTAATGAGTGATATTCTTGTATAATAGGTTCTAAATAAGTAAGGGTTGAAGCAGTTTTCAAAAATAAAACAAAAACAAAAATTGATTTGCAACTCCGCGCTCCACGATCGGCTAAATAAAAACTCGCCCCACGTTATGATCCAATTAGAAGTACAAACCACGTTTTCCCGTGCTTTGCGTCAACCACATGTGTTTACACTGAGTTTTGATTGGTTCATTGGGTTGTCCGTGTGTGATTGACAAAAGTGATTACTTTGGTTTTGAAACTTGACGCCGCTAAGATGAACTAATTTTGGGTGGTGTGGCCACCAGATTGCTGTACTTCGCCTCAGTATCTCGCAGCTTCTTCTTGAGACCCAGTAGTTCCTCTTCTAGTTGATTTTTTGTACTGTGATGTAGTTTATGAGCACTTTGAAGCTCGTGTTCCAGAGTCTGTATTTTGTTTTTTAAACCGACGTTTTCCCCTTGTAGTTGCTTGTTGTCGTTTTCTTTTAGTTTGATCTGCAATAAGGCGAATTGTTAGTCAAGAATGATGTAAACTGGTAATTTCAATACGAAGTGAGTGCTGGCAAAGGGGTAAAAAGTTGTGGGATCCACAGCTCACTTTGGGCTTTAGAATCACACGCTGTCAAACGCTTTCGCTTTCGACGTGCAGTTGACGTTGCCATAAAACAAGTAGGTATGTTTTCTCTTTGCTATGTCTTATCATTATCTATCGTACTCCTTATTCTGCTGCACACCCAGTCACCACTAGTGTGTTCCTGGAAGAGTTCTCAAACTATCTGGAAACAGTGATTTTGTCTTCTGAGCCTTTGTTAATCACCGGAGACTTTAATATACATGTTGACGACGCCAGGGACTCCGACGCGACACGATTTCTAGATTTACTTGCCTCATTGAGCCTAGAGCAACACGTAGATAAGCCCACAAATATATCCGGTCACACACTGGACTTGATGATCACACGCTGTTCGGACACTCTGATCGGCAGTAAACCTCGAACGGATTATTTGTTCTCTGACCATTTCACGGTTACGTGCGATCTCATCATTGGAAGACCAGCACCCAGTGTCAAACAAATATCTTATAGGATTGGATTGATTCAATATTCCAGGTATTGCATCGAATCAATATTGCAGGTAATGAATTGAATCAATATTCCAGGTATTGCATTGAATCAATTTTGCAGGTATTGAATTGAACCATTTTTTTGTTAACGATTGAATTGGATGCCTTTTTACTCTTTAAATAGAACCACTATTTAAAGGATTAAACATATATTGCAAGGATTGAATTTTGCTACAAACGGCTTGCCATAGTGCTGTCTTGCTAATGCTCGCCAGCAAATACACAGTAACACCAACTCTTATACCTTGTGCTAATTTCCAAACTAAACTAGGCGTTCGCTAGTACGCTATTTTTTTGCCGTTTGCCGCTAGAATAGATAGTTTTTCTACGACTTTCCTCAGAATGTTTGCCGTGGTTGTTATTGCACTGTACTTGATAAAAGAGGTTACGATAATTTTCGTTTCTATTTTCTATTTTCTGAATGGTGCACTTTGCGCCGGTCACAACTTTATTAATAGTCCACTGTGTAAGCTAGAAGTACGAGTTTTAAAATGTTTCAACGCAATCTTCCTCGCAAGTCTCGTCTGTAATCGTGCCCAAATTTGCAATAAGCCAATCAAAAGACTTGTCTACTGTCCTGAAAAAAGATAACCTCTGAAACCTCATTTCGCGCGAAATTATGTACGGATATTTGTGATGGGGGATATTGCTTTTTTGACTGACTGGGCGTGCTGGACGGGAAAATATTGGCTCGAGGTCAGGACGTACGGACCGAGTGCAACTAGTTCTATGACGGTCCTCACCGAATGCCAAATATTTTCCCATCCGGCCCTCCCACTCAGTCAATAAGTTTTATCATATGAGTGTTTTCTTTTGAATCACTGTTGGTGGTGCGAGGTGCATTTTCAAAATATGTATATTAAAAACACTTACCCTGTCTGTTCCAGCATTTTGTAACTTGATAATCTCGGCTTGTGACTTGCGGAGTTTTGACTCTAGATCTGAAATACTTTCTGACAAATTATCGACTGTCTCTTTGTGTTCATGCTTCAGTGTTTCAAGCTCTGATTGTGTCGATAGCCATGTTTCCTGTATTCTGCTTTTTTCAGTGTGAAGATCTTTTATCGAGTCGACTAGTTTTCTGAAACTTGAAGATTTTGTACTCGCTGCAGTCAATGACTGGGAAGGGCTTGATCCTTTGATGCGACTTTCAAGTTCGGCAATTTTGCTTTCCTGTCCTTCAAGTAATTCTTCTACTGAAGTTGTGAATAAGCTCTCCTTTCATGGCCAGTTGTGATTCGTGTCTTTTTTTTCAAAATCTTTATCTGTGACTTTTTGTTATTTTCTGCCTTTTGAAGTCTGGATTTGTAATTGGCTGTCTTGTCTGTCATTGGCTTGGAAGAAAATCAGTACAAAGAGATTAATTTCAAGGGGTCCGTAGGTCATACAATTTTAAGTCGTTAGAGGTAGGTAATCCTGTTTATTTTTGTTAATTATGAATTCTAAAAGCTACAATTTTAAATTATCAGCTGGGCTGTCATTAAGTTTCAAACCTCCAGCCTTGATCTTCAAACTGGTAGCAAACTTATTACTTTATGCCGAATCGGCTACCAACTACACGCCAGTTCACTTGTAATCAAGGGTCCATCAAATATAATCAACTGTAACTAGACGGTTACACTAATTACAGCCCTAATTGACAGCCCTGGTTGGTAGAACCAAGGCCACATAAAAGTAAGCTTAGGATAATTTTATAGCATATTACAACTGACAAACGCATTTAGGGGGATATCAGAATCACCTGTGGGCTATCCTTCAGTATCAATAATGAATACTTATACCCGAGAGCTAGGTCTTTATGGGGAAAATCTCAAACCTTGGTTTGAGATTTTCCATTCAAGGTTAATAAGTTGTTTATTATATGGCTTTCTGCTTTGTTTTACAGGCAAGGAGAATAACACCTAAGAATTAGCCTGAATCAGAGCATGCATTATATCTCAGCTACAAATACAAATCATATCAACAAATACAGAATGGCTTTCAGATCTTACCACTTAAATTTGTGAATCATAGCTCATTGGAGTCCCAATTCTTTTAACCCTCAGTTTAGTTGAATCTTTACCAAATGTAGTTTCTCTCCCCTCAGGCAAACACCATAATTTTATCCCTGATTTCCAAACTACCTGATTTTACAAACCTTAGATTCCCCTTTTAAAGTTTCTGTTAATTGGTATTAAAAAAAGACAGTGCCCTGTCTGGTACATACTCAGTTTTGGACTACATAACTGTGGAAGCAAGGGGCCAATAGGAGACAACTGAAGTGAGTTCATGTTTTCACCCTTAAAACCCAGTTCATAGTATCTTTGCACCGGCCCCAGTTGTTCAAATGATGGACAACAGATGTTGTTTGCTTGATAAATCGCTGTCTAGTGGATAACATACATAGTGATTCATCTTGCTCCAGTTGTTGAAATGTTTGATAACGCTATCCACCGGGTAACACACTAATAAATGGATAGCAATTTGCCCAGTGGATAGTGATATCCAAGCTTTGATCAACTCGGCCCTGCTGGTGGATAGCAGTGGCAGATCCAGACCTTGAGATAGGGCAGGGGAGGGGGTATCTTATCCTGCTGGCATTTCTTCCTTCTGCAAATCTTTTTACCCCCAAAAAAGGGGGGCACCCCTAGGCCCATCCCCTAGATCTCCCACTGGATAACAAACATGTTCTACCCTTTGAACAACTGCCCTCTGCAGTTTAGCAGGCTAACCTTCAGATTCATTAGGAGCTCCTCTCGTTGCTTGTCATTCTGCTTTATTTCAGCAAGAAGAGCTTGAAACTCAACAGAAGTACCTACAAATAATTACCAACAAGCTTCAAGTTAATTGTTTGTCCTGACATTTCAAGAATTGATTCTCCTTCTGCTCAGGCAGAAGCTTGCCTGTACAAAAGTAAAAGAAGAAACTGACACTCAAAATTGTTTTAGATAACAGTCAAAATAAAGAATATTTTTTTCTCTCTTAAGGACAAAGCGTATTCAGCTTTGCTTGTTTCTTGATCTAACAATTAACTTTCTCAGTTATGAAGATTTTTTGATGAAACCAGAAAATGGATAAAATTAGTTTGAAAACAGATTGACCTAAGGACCGAATTAACCTGTAATATATATACAAGGCTTAAATATACAGTCAAAATGTCCTGTTTTACTTATTTTAATTTATAACATAGATAGGACCCTGCGCGCACTCTGATTGGTCAAAAACCCATCTTTTATCAGAGTATAAAACATAGAAAAGGCGTGTTTTATTGTTTTGCGCGCGTAAAATCTATATCATAAAGAAAATGAAGAAGCCTAATCCGTGTATTACACTGTGATAAGACACTCCGGACATTTGAGAACACTCGAGAAATGAAGAAAACACTCGCCCGCGGCTCGTGTTTTCTACATTTCCCTCGAGTTCTCAAATGCCCGTCGTGTTTTGTCACAGTGTAATACACAGCTTAGGCTTCTTTATTTGTTAAATAATTAAAAAAACTTAGCCCAATGCACCATAATGATTCTTGATCTATCAGAAGTACATACAAACAATAATTTATAGTGTAACCATCTGGCCCCAGTTGTTCAAAGGCTGGATAACACTATCCGCCGGATAAATCACTATCCAGCGGATAAGTGTTAACAAAACAAACCACGCTATCCACTGAATAGTGATTTATCCAGTGGATAGCATTATCCACCTTTCGAACAACCCAGGCCTGGTTGCTAAATTGAATGATTACACTACAGTATAAACACCATTTTCACTCTCATAACATTTTTTGTCCCAATAGTCATACTTTTGTAGAGGTAATGGAGGATGGGAAGATAAGAAAGACATTTTATAAGAGGCATTTTGATCATTTTTTTACTTCAACTGAAATATATTTATATATTAAATTTTCGAAAATTTAAGGTGGCTCTGAATCCCATGTACAGAATTTTTTTAAACTTTGCCAAAAGTTGCTTCTCATCCTGCTTATCAAAATTCTGTAATAAGAAAAAATTAAACCATGCCGTATTTGAAATATAAGCGCTTAAAGCTGAAATTAAGGGTGTTTTTAGTAGGTCATAGCGTTGCTATGGTGACCTAGTGTGCCACGAAAATAATACCAACGTGTTTACCAATGATTGGGCAGTTTTTTTGATGCCATTATTGTAGCATCGACTGATTAAGAGTGGTAATAGTGACCAATCAAAATCTACGTCTTGGAAACCTTAAATGTCCCTTGGGGGCATTTTTCTCATTTATTTATAATTTTCCTGTCATAACAACAGGCTTTACTTTTGGAAAAAAAAACAATAGAATGATATGCAGACTTTTAAAAAAGGTTTATAATCATGTTTTTAGCTAGATAAAATGACAGTATTAAAATTTAAGCCTTAAGCTTTACATCAAAAAATGTTCCCACAGCGAAATACAAAATAATAATGATATTGCTCAAAGAGGAACGACAGATCTCTAACGACATGGCTGAAGGATATTGACATGGAAATATCTGCCCTGGAGACTGGCTGAAGACTTTTAACGACAGATCATAAATCACTCGATAACAGAAACGCAACAGGTGAACTCATCCATGCTGGAATTTAATAAGTTAATACGGAATCCAGCTTAATTAATTAACGCTGTGCATAGTATTATGCCTGATTACTTTTCAACTCACCTCGACTAGACAACTGATCGGCCTCGAGTTCTAACTTCATCCCCATTCGAGGACTGCCCGTCTTTAGAAGGCGAATCATCATTTGGTTTAAACACGAGGGTAATAAAAAGTTGAGAAAAACAATCATCTCTCCTTGAGCTAAAACGCGTCATGCGCGACTGCTACCAATTTCAAAACAGCATGACGAATTTGAAACGACTATAAGCCTCTTTTCAACGATTTTTCTCAGCAGTGCAGTTGAAACTTTAACATGCAATCGGCTCATTTTAACTCACCATCGAGACCCAGTTCCGCTTTCCACAAATCTTTCCTGGATGGCGAAGGCTTGTGTCTCGAGTCGGGCTCAAATGACATCGGAGTCTTAAATGGCGAAGTCTGACTCTGTAAGTCGATGATTATTATTGCATAAAGTTAACTCAAATTGAGCCATTACTAAATCTTCGTAGCCCTCAAACTTACAACCGTTTTGTTAACAAAAAAAAAACACATGCAACTCAAAACTCACCATCGGTCGATCTCTTGGGGACAACATTTTCAGATTCGGTCGAATTATTATAAGCCGCCTTCCCTTGGACTCTACTATAATATTTCTGCATGAAATCACACGGGATCGCCTAACGAACGAAACGATATTCACGGAAATACAGCAATCAACGCTTTCAGTTCACATATAAACGGGTTCATTTAAACTTCGTCTTCTCTACAATCGATCAATCGGCGAATCGAACAATGAAACCGTTTGGAAACTTCCAGTAGTGTTTCCTGCAAGACGATGTCACCAGGCAACAGTACACAATCAGATCCAATCAAGACCCGATGGCAAAATTCAAACACAAATCGTAGACAACTCTCAATAAAGAAACGACCGTTTTCAATTTACAAAACATGTTTCGACATTCTCATGTCATCTTCAGTTGCAAATGAGCTTTTAACGGTTGTACATTTGAATTTTGTATTAAGGTACGTTACAAAATTACGCGTCTAAACTTGCGTTACAATTTGAATATCAAGTGCGCGGAAAACAAAATTAGCGCGCGCAAAAATAAAATAAAAGACACAAGGAACAACATAATCAAAAGGAAAGAGACAAATCTAGATGCCTCAACTGCTGATTA
This sequence comes from Micromussa lordhowensis, assembly GCA_964020085.1. Lineage (NCBI taxonomy): Eukaryota > Metazoa > Cnidaria > Anthozoa > Scleractinia > Lobophylliidae > Micromussa > Micromussa lordhowensis. The sequence goes on from OZ026607.1 coordinate 530,990, forward strand.
AGATGGGATTTTCCCACTTAATGTGCAGTGCCTCTTTGATCTTAATTTGGAATTTTGAGGCGGCAGAATCTAAGATCGTGAAACATTCTGTAGCACAAGAGTCATGACAGGCCCTAGGTGATTGCAGGTGCCTGTTATCCTTCGGCCATTTGAACTTAAATCGATGATTATCAGAAAATTCAAGCTGTAAACAATTTCAAGTTCAAAATACCACGAATAGCACAAGCTCAACACGCTTGCCGGCTTTGGACACAAAAAATGAAGAATATGAAGGCAGAAACCGACACAACGTGTTTTTTTGAAGACAGTATATCGAAAGTGGTCTAATAACCGAACTGAGTCTGCACTTTGACTACTTTACTTACCCAGTATAAAAGAGTGACTAAAGTGGGTCATTTCTCCAGCAAAAATCATTATTTGCATTTTACTCCACATTCGACCAACTGTAAACGTTTGAATTTCGTACTGGACGAACCACTTGCAGCATAATGTTTATCTATCCTTTTCGTACATTAAAGCCACTTTACTGTTACTGTTTGGAACACGTGACTTAGTTTGGACCCCGTGACTAATGTGTACGCCAGCTCTCACGGCTAGCCTGCGAACGCAGACGTATTTCCGGCGGTCACTTCTGTGACTATTGTTTTCCCTTTGGCCAATCAGATTCCTTGATAGAATGAAACTCAAGTGCTCCTCGCAGCTACTCGCGCGCGACAGAAAAAGCGGATTTCCCGCTCTGGCACTACTTATAGCCTGCGTTGCAGACGAAACTATACCGGGGTTTAGTTTCGTCTGCAACGCAGGCTAATCCTGTGGGGCTGTGAATGCTAACCGAACGTTCAAAGCGGCAAAGAAAATAAACGTACAATTGCGTTAGCAATTCCCAACAACATTTCAGTAAAACTATGCCTCTCCAGGTAATTCCGTGATCGCCGACGTGTTTGTTTTGTGCTATTCATCGAGAGCGTAACCATGGTTCCACGAGATTCACTCATCCAATTAACCAATTACGGTGCACGAAAGAACAGCCATATGCAAGAGCCAATCAGAGGCTATAGCCTGGTACGTACGGGGTCGGAACAAGCTCGAGTTTAGTTTCGTCTGCAACGCAGGCTAGTAGCTGCGCAATACAAAATGGAGGCTGTTGTCAAAGGGTTGTTATTAGTCCACCCTCTACCACTGGGGTATTTGGAACTCTTTGAACCAATACTCCTAAGCCGGAAAAGTTTCAGCAAGCTAAATGGTGTTTTAGAAGTCGGAAGTCGATAACCTCGAGGTAAGTGACGTGTCAGGTGATGCGCTTTTTCGTGACCTCATAACTCAAAGACTTAGTATAAGCTAACTATTTTCTATTCCTCCACTCAATTATTCCCCTGAGTGTATTGCTACTTTGGTCTACGTCACTTACATGTGTCGGAACGCTTTGTAGAACTTTGCGAGCATACGTGTTTATAGCGGAAAGCGAAGCGACATATTTAAGCTTATTCTCGGTTTCCATGGCTGAGGTCGCACTAGAGACAAAACTGAGACAAGTTTGTTTAGATAACCAAAAAATCCGTCAAATTCCTGTCATCAGTTGGCCACGCCAAGTGCGACCTACTTGTCTCGATGCGGACAAAAACTTGTCCGCGGAGACAAATCTTCAAAGGCGCCGTCGTCCTGCCTCGGAGCACGACTTTTTGCGAACAACAAACAAAAATTGTTTTTCTTGTGATAAACCTGTCAGTCAATTCTGTAAAATTTGAGTTTTCTTTGGTTCACATTTCACTTTTCCTCGCGAACTTTGTAGTGCAGTGTTTCTTCACAGTCACATAATTATGAATCCCTGTTATCCCTTTTATAATGAGTGTCAAACCACGACTGCTGTGGTCGTGGCAAGACCCAAAAACAACTGAGGCACGCGGCGTCCTCAACGTCTTCTTCGTCGTCGTTGGTTCCACCACTAACTATGGTTCCACAAAAGAAGTTGGGCTTGAAGCGCCCGTATTTGTACGAGGGAAGCGAGGAGAATGATCCTTTTAGCATCATTAGCTGCATTTACGTTAAGAACATAGAAATAAAAACCAAGGAATAGAGCGAGCTGGCGCGGATTCATTGCGACGGATCGTTGAGCGCGAAATGAGCGGGAAATAATATGCATGCGTGAGTGCTCTTGTACCGACAGGTCTTATGTTTAGTTAAATTCACGTCTCTGATGATTGTCTCTATAGTGCGACCTCAAATGACAACATTTCAATTGTCTCGGACAAGTTCTGAGACAAAATTGTCCGCGCTATCTTCAGACATTTTAAAGACTTGTCTCTAGTGCGACCCCAGCCCATGTGACGTAAAATATTCCAAAATATTACCTTTCTTTCTCAGGTTTTAGTTTTATCAGATAAAAGACCCTACAGGAATTTGACGTTTCACAATGTTTCAATCTTTCAGCTCGACAGGGTTCTTCTTTAATATTGTAATAGAGCACGCTTTTGCGTTGCGTGACATGAAAATTGTGACCCGAGAAGGCTGTCGCGTAGGTCAAAAGATGAGTTGTCACTTTATTTTTTGCTAACTGAACAGTGCTTGCACTAGAAGAAATGTTTCTTTCAATGTGTCGGAGCTCTAGAGCAATAATTTTTCGTTTCAATAGCAAAACTAAGTGACATGTTTCTGTTACTTTACGGCCGCCATATTTGTGCCCCACTGAAGGACACAAACATGACGTTTCCATACAAACCTCTATAAATTTGGGTGACACACACTGCAAATAATGCGCGAATGAAAAACAGCAGAGACCTGATTCTTGGCAAGGTTGTTTATATATCAATCATCTATTGTATCCTTGATTCTTGACTTTCTATCCTTGTATCCTTGATTCTTGACTTTATATATTGAATGGTAACGATTTTTAGTTTTGATCACATGACTGGTGAAAACCGAGAATTAGAATTTCTTTTTATATCGACGAAGCGTTGAACAATAAATTAGAAAAAAAGTTACTTTTGAATCTTGAGTCTTGCTTCTTTAAATTGCTTGAGCTTGGCTCCCTATGGGCAGACTAATCCTCACAGAGGTTAAAACGGCAGGCCTACATGTAAATTGATCAAAAATTAGACAAAACATTTATGTGATTTGGTGACATGACAATCACAACAGATGGTGACTCAATTCAATTCAATTGAATTCTAGCTTCACAAGCAGAAAAGTGAGAATTTTTGTCATGAAGCGAACCTTTAGCAAAGAGTCTTGTCTGGTTGTTTTGTCACAGTTTTTCTCAGGAATATTGTCAATTGGAACTTGTGACCTTTTGGGATTTTCAATCAGGAAAAATTTGGAAAAACAGAAATCCTTTGCTACAAAATTCTTAATGCATTTGATTCAGTGTGTCACCATGTTATTATCATTATGCCTCTCACCTTTTTAGTAATAATTACAAGCAGGCATGTGATGCACATACTTCTAGTGCACATTCCACCAAGCAGAATTCATCGTGCTTTTGTTTTGTTTTGTTTTGTTTTGTGAGGTCTTACATGAAACAAAACAAAAAACCCAAACAAACTCTCGAGAGTGCACAGTACAGACTGGAAATCATCTTTAAAGTGCCACTCAATGCATGATCAAATTTTTGCACTTTGAAGTTTTTGATTGTATCATAAAGAATTCATTGTAAGAGCTAACATGCCATTTACCATTTTCAAATATCTGTATTTAGTTCCCGAGATATTTAAGTTAGAAAAAAATGGTAAAATATGCAAATTAAAGGACTGATGATGTCATTTACTCATGGAGTATATAAATATGTTTATTTGCCTGCTTGGAGGTTCGTATAGTGAATCTGTGACCGAGGTCTTGAAAATGCTGCCCAAGGCCGCATGCCAAGGGCAGCATTTTCAAGCCTGAGGTCACAGTTTTTCACTATATGGACCAACCCTAAGCCAGCAAATAACCTATTTATTTTTTTTGTGCGGTAAGTTGGTTTACAAGTGGGTTTGTTCATGCAAGTTTGTCATCGAATTGGCTTGTGTGCCATCTGCAAACCATCGTAAAAAATCCAACGAGCAAATGAGCGTGTAACCCCGATACTAGACAGAGAAAGTTGTATTAAAGAACAGATCTACATGTATTTTGAAGTACTTTATGTCAGTTGCATTTAGTTCACCAGTTAAGTTCTCCAAAAGTGTTTTTGCGGTGTGAAATTTTGTGCAAAGTTTGAAGTTGTACTACATAAAACAATTTCTATCAGTCGCTGTGAATCACTGACTCGAAATCAAACTTTTCACTGTACCGGTTAATTGAGTAGCAGAAAGTGACAATTGTAGTGTATTCCACAGAAATTCTCTTAAATACAGCAACGGTCAGAGACGTAAACAGGGACAAAAAAACACTCAGGATTATGTGCCATTACTGCACGGACTACAAACAACCAAACAAACTCTGAATCAAAACACTCAATTGAATTTACTTACAGTGACTTTCCTTGTCATTTAAAAATGAATAGAGATAAACTTGTATTGATTAATCATTGATGAAAGTGTAAAAAGGGTAAAGGTTTGTCTCATGGAAATTGACCAACTTGATAACTTTACCTGTGCTTTTTCCCGCTATTACCATGACCGTGGTCAGAGATAGGAAAATCTGGACTAGGCGAAGAACCAATCAGATTGTAGGATTTGTTACCATGCCCTCTTGGGAAATGGACCTAAACACAGTCAACTTGCAGCAGAAACCATTGAAATGTGTTACACATATTTCTAAATGCAAAACACTCAAATATATAATACAATAGTGTGTCCATGGCAACACACTCTTTTCCTGTCCCCTCAGACCTGTTTTCAATATTTTAGTGGTTTTTAGCCTGGAAAAATTAAATCAGGCCAAAAAAGTCTACCCAACATGCCTTCTTCCTCACTGCAACAACACCATACCACACTGTCAATTTCTCCATCTTAGAAGGATTTGTTCAGAAGTTATTGACTTTGTGGCCAAATCCAAAGAGATGCATCATTCTCTGAGAGGAGACAATATACTTACTACCAGCCGAAAATGAACCCAACGGATTAGCTGTGAAAGAGCACTTGGGAACACTGAACACTCCAGGAAAAGTGCCCATAGTCGTCACTTACCACCCAAAGAACCAGGAAGTCAAGAACATGTGTCACAAGTTATACGTTGGCAAAACTGGTCATAGGCTTGCGGATAGGCGGTGGATTTCCCATGGGCGAGCACTTCAACCTTTCTGACCACAATAAGATCATGACATCACTACTGATGAAAATAAATTCCCATTGCTGGCTTAGAACCGCATTGCAGCGATTACAGTGTATTTTTATCATCTTATGGAAATACAGTACCGCTCAAAAGTAAGTTACCACCTCTCGTCTCTCGTCTCGCGAGACGAGAGACTCGTCTCGCGAGACGAGAGTCTCGACTCGCGAGACGAGAGTCTCGTCTCGCGAGAACCACTGAAGCGTATATTTTGGAATACATTTCAAGCAATTGGCTTGCAAGAAATTTCTCGCGACGGGTTTGCCGCGATGTACATGTATGCTTCGTGCAATTCCTGCTAATACGGCGTGAAGAGGCCTTGAATTGAAACTTGCTTCGCTAGTTTCAACACTGTCATTGCAAACCAAAAACTTTAATGGACTGGAGTTATGAAGAACTGAAGTTAAATGTACATGTATGAAGAAACGAACGCGAAGACGTTAGCGAATTATTGGAACATTGCATCGCACCAGTCGGTGAAATGTTTTTTAGCATGTTTAATTGCCATATTACGTCCGTGCGAATGAACTGAAACGAAACTTGTTTCGCAAGATCGGTACTATTGCCAGAATTGAAGAAGCTGATCCGTTATGGAAAGCGCTTGGTAAAGTTTCAATCTTTCTCCGATTACTCCGAGTTATTCCTCGCTGCATCGAGATCGAATTTGAATTTCGTGCCTCTGCAAGTCCATTGAACTGGAACTCATTGTTTTCATTCCAGATGAATTAAACTTGAACTTAAATGTGGTCAGTACAAACGAAAAGACGAGAAAAAGGCCTCTCTTTATGAAAACCCGTATAAAGTATACGCGCGTATACCTTCAGACTAGCTGAAATTAACAAAACCGATTGTATATTTATTACACGTCACGGAAGTATTTTGCCGTTGAATAAAAAATTCACTGTGTTTTGTCGAAGAGAACCGGGAATAGACGCTTCTACAGTCCCATCTTCAAGGAGCAAAAACAAATGAAAGATAACATTTTTTTTCGACATGAAGTAAACACGGTCTAAGCAAGCGACTTCCCAACCCGCGCCGAAACACGGAGCTTTTCTTTGAAAGGCACACAATTGAAACTTTAATAAACCATTTTTTGCTCAAGGAAAGAGTATTTTACCATTTGAATGAATAATTTGTGTCCTGGAGTTATCATTTTTTCGACCAGGATCTTGGAAACACTTCAGACAAAGAATCCAACCAGCTTGCCGAGGCGTGCCGATACACTGAACTTTTCACCCACGTGAATTACGAAAATATTTACACTTTGTTCGGAATTTTCTCGCTACTACGTTAGCCTCTTGGAATACCAATACTACAGAAAATTGATTATTTCATGTCGTATCAAAAGTAAATTTAATTCACAAAACTTCTTTTACACGAAAGAAATTTAAGCACAGTCAAAACCGCGTTGAATGTAGTGTTGAATGTTGTTGGTTTCAATCGAGACTAGCGTCTACTTCACAGCTGAGTTGGAGAACTGAAATGTACTAACACTTATCCTTTCCTTCAATTGTATCCATTGAATACTTTATTTTTGGAAATTTTTCGTTAATGTTACGTTTATTTCGGGTTCACCCTGGTGTTTATTTTAACCCTCAAACGTCATGTTAACTTATGCAAATTTTTGACATAAATGTATGATCTTGGCGCCAACGTGACAAGGCTCAATAGATCTCAATATGGGTTATTTTTTTACCTTTTTGCGAATGCTCAATTGCCAGTTTCCCCCCATATGAATTAAACTATACTTTTATCAGCGTTTAACTTTTATTTATCTTACATGCAATCTTGGGATCTTAACGCTTAAAACTGGGGTTTGTTGAACAATTTTTCTTTGATGCGTCTTATCTTGGCCGAGATCTATGATTTGGCGGGGATATTTTTCTCCTTCTCCCTGCTGCGAGAAAAAAATTCTGGGCTCGACTCGGCGTTACTTACCCGGTTACTGTAATACTGTAAAATGCACGCTTCCTAATTTCTTTCAAATGTAATCATGCCCGTCGATCATCGATCTACAGTGTAAATCTGTTCTAAATGATGTTCAATTTTGCGGATCTTGAAAAATGCGAATGACACAAAAGCCAAGAACTGTCTGTACCGGCTTTTGCTGCTGCTCAGATATGAATTGAATTAATCAAGTGTTTCAGCCAAAAAAATGTAAATCTAACAAAATTTCAACAATTTTGCTTTTGTCTACAGTTAGAAATGGAGAAGCACAAAGTAAGTGCTATCCTTTGAAGCCTCTTCTTGCTTAGTTTAATAGGAGAGGCTATTGTATTATAAGATTAATAGTATTGTAGTCATTTATCTACTGATTTAAGTAATAGCAATAAAATTGCTCAAGGCACAGAACAAGAGTAGACACTCGTTGTTTTTGATAAATTAGGGCGATTATGCTTGAATATTTTTGATTGATCACGGTTTTCAGTTGATAGAAACCACAATTCTAACATTACATTGTTCTGTCTGATACTAGCCTGCGAACGCAGACGTATTTCCGGTTGTCATTTTCGGCGGAACCAGTGACAGCGGAAATACGTCTGTGTTCGCAGGCTAGTCTGATACAAATAGTGGTTTAAGTATTTACAATAAATAATGATATTTAACAATTATTCCATGAGCGAGAGAAAACGAGAAGTTATTTTGCTATCGAGCTTAGCTTGAGGGAAATCTCTTACGCTGTGTACGTGCTGGCGCTCGTGCGCGCGCCAATGACGGGAAAATCGTGCGCAGTAGGGATGCGCAATGCAATACTTAATTGGGGATTCCCCGTGGGTTTGAAAAGAGCAGCCATCTTGGATTTTATACGCCCAGTCTTCGTGACTTGAAGAGTTGTATTTCGCACATCGATGGCAAGGTATGTTTATTTTCTTTCTGAAATTGTGGTATGAAGTATGTTTTGCGTAAGTGGAGAGTACAGAACAATGAAGTATAGTTTTACTTCATAACTTACATTAGTCGTGGTAGTACGTGTAGTACCTGTAAATTCGCACATGTCTAGATCTGCTCAGTCATGGATAGGAGAAGCGCGCATCGTCTTAGAACTTAATCAAGCTTAATATGTAATGCCAGCGTTGAATTCCAAATGAAAATACGAAAAGTTAGTCGCCGTTGTTCACGTTCTCCAATGCAGAATTTGGTCATTTCACGTTGTTGTTTTGGAGATGACGGCACAGGCGGCCCAGACGTTGAGGTTACCCTAGCAAGCGGGTTAACCCTAGCTGGAGGGCAAAAGATAGCCCGGTTTACAAGCAAAATTTCACAGGTAGGGTAACCCTGCAACCCGGGACAACTTATTGTGCGGTCACACTCAAAGGGTCTGGAAACAATTAAAACGTTAACCCGGGTAGGCAGGTTAACCCTAACCTGGAGTGTTTACAAGGGAAAAAGTTAACCTGCCTGCCAGGGTAACCCTAGCACGCAGATAGGGTAACCCGCCTACCCGGGTAACCCTAGCTGCCTTGTAAACACGACAAAGAAAAAAAGAGGAAATGTGTGAGTGCTAGGGTAACCCTTAGGGTAAAATAATATAATAAAAGTGGCTTACTTTATGTTTGCATTGCGTTTTATTGATGTTTCTGAGTTCCTGGAGGCTGTTTAGAGCCATTTCGGTGAGTTTTACTTTCTGGCGGTTTGCTTCCCCTAAAACAAAAAAAAAAAACAAAGGCTGGCAACTCACTGGTGGTCACTGGCCCAACGGCCCGAACTAAAAGCTCCGTAAATTCCACAAAAATGGTCTAATCTCGCCAAAATTGCCTCATGGTAGCTGTCGATAACTCTTCTTTCCATTCACTTCCTCCCAAGGTTCCAAGGTTTATCTTAAACACCCGAGAATCGCTGGTTTTCCAATTTTAGCTTTCAATTTCTGCCGTGCCTCGAAGCGTAACCAGTTATCTTGGGCACAGGATTTGAATTTCTAACTTAGCAACCACGCCATCGTGACAAGGACCCTCCAGCCATCGAGAGGCACGAGGCAATTTTTGATGATGCCACCGTCCCTGGGGATATCACTGGAAATGGCGGGAAATTAATCCGGCGCATGTGTCGCTGCAGCAACAGTGCTTTCAGTTGAACATTATTCGCTCATTGTATTTTTGCAGTAACAGTTCTTCAGTTGAACATTGTTCGCTGGTTGCATTTATGAGTTGATTGAACACACAAATCGTTTTTTAGCTGAAAGCACTCAGCAGAGATGGACAATAAATATATTATTTTATTATATGGCTAGCTCTGTGAGTGGGCAAAATGAATCAAATCCTGCACTGTGATTGGCTACCCGAGCGGGCAAGATGGAGTGAGCCTGCCTGCTCTGGACTACCCGCCTTGTCCCGCAAGAAAAATTTCCCCGAAAGCCATATAATAAATCCTTTATTGACCAAGCTTATTCGGTCAAGATGGCTTGATATTGGCCTCGTTCTTTTTTTGCGTGTTTATGGACCGAGACGGGGTCGAGGTCCATAAACACGCAAAAAAAAGAACTCGGCCAATATTCAGTCATCTTGACCGAACAAGCTTGGTCAATAACCCATACGTATCACCGCTACACGCGTTCCCAGTCAGCCCGATTAATTTCCCGCCGTTTCCAGTGATATCCCCAGGGACCGTGGCACCGTCAATTTGAATGATAGACTCGTAGACATTTTCCAAATGGCACACGCATGTAAATATTTTTACGTGGCAGCTTAAACACCCTGAAGAAAGCAGTAATGCCGAAATGTCGGTTGTTTTATACCGCCATTAAGCGTCTTTCAAAAATATTTTAACCTCTACTTGATAGAAAATTGCCTCTCGATGGCTGGAGACGACTTTTGTCACGATGGCGTGGTCACTAAGCTAGAAATTCAAATTCAAAGGAACTCAGAAGCATCAATCAAATGCAATGCAAACATAAGGTCAGCCACTTTTTCTATTTGTAGCACTCAGAGCAATTTTCGAAGCGTTCTCATACATTGTCTTATAAACGGCTAAAATTGTAACGTAATCGCCTACAGCATTATGTCACATATTAATCATATTCGATGTCTGGGCTGCCTGACGAATAAAGAAGAGTTTGCCTTTTCGTCCTTCAGTTTTAAGTTTGAATAGTCTGAGACTTCCCAAAACATAAGCATGCAGTGAAAAACATTTTTAAACACGAAAAATTAATACTTTTAATTCTGGGTTAGCATTGACCGGCTTTCGAACAACCCACCCTGTTCTTTAACTCTGGAATGCAGATAGCCGTATAAACACTTAACAGGGTAAAATGAAAACGTCGTCGAATCAAAATTCCGTGCTTATTTTTTATTTATAAAGAAAATTAGAACTGAGATCCTGCTTCAAAGTTCTCTTACGAACAGCCCGGAAGAACAGTCAACAGTTCAATGGTATTAAACTTCTTGTCACGCTTCTTTCCTTTGGTTGCTTTATTTGGGATTTCTAGGTTTTAAATTGAACAGAATTTTGAACGCTGGATTTCTAAATCAAAAATTTAGAGTTTGCCTTTATTACAATGACTGTATAACGAGAGAAAATTTCTTCATGATTCTACAGTAAGAAGTTATTCCAAGAACTGCATGATAGAGCTACAACACAACTGTAAGAGGATAAGAAAAAATTTTAGCCTAGTTTTAAACGGAACTGTTCCAAAAAGTCAGGCAATGAAATCGCAGTGTGTCCACTATTTTTATCAACCGATCGCAAAACCCCAGCATAAGTTGTGTATATCAAGAGTCAATTTCAAAGCAATACTACAGTGATAAGTTAATATAATAACTGCATTGTAAAGCTATCATACATGCTTATTAGGATATTAAGAAGTTTTTGGTTATTACGAAACGGAATTGTTTGGAAACTCCAGCTAATTAAGGCGTAGTATGGCCACTATTTTGAACCGATCTTAAAACTAAGTATGACGTGTGTATAACAAAGGTTTATTTCCTAGCAATGCGACAGTGGAAAGTTGATTTATTACTATCATCTTAAAGCTAAACAATAGCACTACTGGGATATTGAAAAGTTTTGAATTAGGCATAAGCGGAAGCGTTACAAAAAACAAGCTAATTAAGGCGCAGTTTTTCTCACCATTATTGAGCGATCTTGAAACATATTACAATGACTGTATAACAAGAGAGAATTTCTTCATGATTCTACAGTAAGAAGCTATTCAAAGAACTGCATGTTAGAGCTACAATACAACTGTAACAGGATAAGAAAAAGTTTCAGCCTAGTTTTAAACGGAACTGTTCCAAAAAGTCAGCCAATGAGATCGCAGTGTGTCCACTACTTTTATCAATTCTGCTAGGTTGGCACTTCAAGGAAATCCTAGTTAGGACATGATGGCATTCGCGCCAGGGTGTTTTTTTTGGCCTTCCTTTTGCAGGAGTTTGACCTGCTCCCAACTTTGCAGAATTTCAGAAAACGCGCGCTGGGGGTCCCCTTGGCAAATTTGACATAGCTCGGCTCCACGGGCACTTTGGGAGGCGCGGTTTGCAGCAAAATGTTCTGCTAGGTTGGCACTTTAAGGAAATCCTAGTTAGGACATGATGGCATTCGCGCCAGGGTGTTTTTTCTGGCCTTCTTTTTGCAGGAGTTTGACCTGCTCCCAACTTTGCAGAATTTCAGAAAACGCGCGCTTGGGGTCCCCTTGGCAAATTTGACATAGCTCGGCTCCACGGGCACTTTGGGAGGCGCGGTTTGCAGCAAAATGTTCTGCTAGGTTGGCACTTCAAGGAAAACCTAGTTAGGACATGATGGCATTCGCGCCAGGGTGTTTTTCCTGGCCTTCTTTTTGCAGGAGTTTGACCTGCTCCCAACTTTGCAGAATTTCAGAAAACGCGCGCTGGGGGTCCCCTTGGCAAATTTGACATAGCTCGGCTCCACGGGCACTTTGGGAGGCGCGGTTTGCAGCAAAATGTTCTGCTAGGTTGGCACTTTAAGGAAATCCTAGTTAAGACATGATGGAATTCGCGCCAGGGTGTTTTTTTCTGGCCTTCTTTTTGCAGGAGTTTGACCTGCTCCCAACTTTGCAGAATTTCAGAAAACGTGCGCTGGGGGTCCCCTTGGCAAATTTGACATAGTTCGGCTCCACGGGCACTTTGGGAGGCGCAGTTTACAGCAAAATGTTCTGCTAGGTTGGCACTTCAAGGAAATCTTAGTTAGGACATGATGGCATTCGCGCCAAGGTGTTTTTTCTGGCCTTCTTTTTGCAGGAGTTTGACCTGCTCCCAACTTTGCAGAATTTCAGAAAACGCGCGCTGGGGGTCCCCTTGCTAAATTTGACATAGCTCGGCTCCACGGGCACTTTGGGAGGCGCGGTTTGCAGCAAAATGTTCTGCTAGGTTGGCACTTTAAGGAAATCCTAGTTAAGACATGATGGAATTCGCGCCAGGGTGTTTTTTTTGGCCTTATTTTTGCAGGAGTTTGACCTGCTTTCAACTTTGCAGAATTTCAGAAAACGCGCGCTGGGGGTCTCCTTGGCAAATTTGACATAGCTCGGCTCCACGGGCACTTTGGGAGGCGCGGTTTGCAGCAAAATGATCTGCTAGGTTGGCACTTCAAGGAAATTCTAGTTAGGACATGATGGCATTCGCGCCAGGGTATTTTTTCTGGCCTTCTTTTTGCAGGAGTTTGACCTGCTCCCAACTTTGCAGAATTTCAGAAAACGCGCGCTGGGGGTCCCCTTGGCAAATTTGACATAGCTCGGCTCCACGGGCACTTTGGGAGGCGCGGTTTGAAGCAAAATGTTCTGCTAGGTTAGCACTTGAAGGAAATCGTAGTTAGGACATGATGGCATTCGCGCCAGCGTGTTTTTTCTGGCCTTGTTTTTGCAGATGTTTGACCTGCTCCCAACTTTGCAGAATTTCAGAAAATGCGCGCTGGGGTTCCCCTTGGCAAATTTGACATAGCTCGGCTCCACGGGCACTTTGGGAGGCGCGGTTTGCAGCAAAATGTTCTGCTAGGTTAGCTCTTCCAGGAAATCCTAGTTAGGACATGATGGCATTCGCGCCAGGGTGTTTTTTCTGGCCTTCTTTTTGCAGGAGTTTGACCTGCTCCCAACTTTGCAGAATTTCAGAAAACGCGCGCTGGGGGTCCCCTTGGAAAATTTGACATAGCTCGGCTCCACGGGCACTTTGGGAGGCGCGGTTTGCAGCAAAATGTTCTGCTAGGTTGGCATTTTAAGTAAATCGTAGTTAGGACATGATGGCATTCGCGCCAGGGTGTTTTTTCTGGCCTTCTTTTTGCAGGAGTTTGACCTGCTCCCAACTTTGCAGAATTTCAGAAAACGCGCGCTGGGGGTCCCCTTGGCAAATTTGACATAGCTCGGCTCCACGGGCAGTTTGGGAGGCGCGGTTTGCAGCAAAATCTTCTGATAGGTTGGCACTTCAAGGAAATTTTAAGTAAGACATGATGGCATTCCCGCCAGGGTGTTTTTTCTGGCCTTCTTTTTGCAGGAGTTTGACCTGCTCCCAACTTTGCAGAATTTCAGAAAACGCGCGCTGGGGGTCCCTTTGGCAAATTTGACATAGCTCGGCTCCACGGGCACTTTTAGAGGCGCGGTTTGCAGCAAAATGTTCTGCTAGCTTGGCACTTGAAGAAAATCCTAGTTAGGACATGATGGCATTTGCGCCAGGGTGTTTTTTCTGGCCTTCTTTTTGCAGGAGTTTGACCTGCTCCCAACTTTGCAGAATTTCAGAAAACGCGCGCTGGGGGTCCCCTTGGCAAATTTGACATAGCTCGGCTCCACGGGCACTTTTAGAGGCGCGGTTTGCAGCAAAATGTTGTGCTGGGTTGGCACTTCAAGGACATCTTAGTTAATACATGATGGCATTCGCGCCAGGGTGTTTTTTCTGGCCTTGTTTTTGCAGGAGTTTGACCTGCTCTCAACTTTGCAGAATTTCAGAAAACGCGCGCTGGGGGTCCCCTTGGCAAATTTGACATATCTCGGCTCCTCGGGCACTTTGGGAGGCGCAATTTGCAGCAAAATGTTCTGCTAGGTTGGCACTTGAAGGAACTCCTAGCTAGGACATGATGGCATTCGCGCCAGGGTGTTTTTTCTGGCCTTCTTTTTGCAGGAGTTTGACCTGCTCCCAACTTTGCAGAATTTCAGAAAACGCGCGCTAGGGTTCCCCTTGGCAAATTTGACATAGCTCTCCACGGGCACTTTGGGAGTCGCGGTTTGCAGCAAAATGTTCTGCTAGGTTGGCACTTCAAGGAAATCCTAGTTAAAACATGAAGGCATTCGTGCCAGGGTGTTTTTTCTGGCCTTCTTTTTGCAGGAGTTTGACCTGCTCCCAACTTTGCAGAATTTCAGAAAACGCGCGCTGGGGGTCCCCTTGGCAAATTTGACATAGCTCGGCTCCACGGGCACTTTTAGAGGCGCGGTTTGCAGCAAAATGTTCTGCTAGCTTGGCACTTCAAGAAAATCCTAGTTAGGACCTGATGGCATTCGCGCCAGGGTGTTTTTTCTGGCCTTCTTTTTGCAGGAGTTTGACCTGCTCCCAACTTTGCAGAATTTCAGAAAACGCGCGCTGGGGGTCCCCTTGGCAAATTTGACATAGCTCGGCTCCACGTGCACTTTGGGAGGCGCGGTTTGCAGGAAAATGTTGTGCTAGGTTGGGACTTCAAGGAAATTTTAGTTAGCACATGATGGCATTCGCGCAAGGGTGTTTTTTCTGGCCTTATTTTTGCAGGAGTTTGACCTGCTCCCAACTTTGCAGAATTTCAGAAAACGCGCGCTGGGGGTCCCCTTGGCAAATTTGACATAGCTCGGCTCCACGGGCACTTTGAGAGGCGCGGTTTGCAGCAAAATGTTGTGCTAGGTTGGCACTTTAAGGAAATTGTAGTTACAACATGATGGCATTCGCGCCAGGGTGTTTTTCTTTGGCCTTCTTTTTGCAGGAGTTTGACCTGCTCCCAACTTTGCAGAATTTCAGAAAACGCGCACTGGGGGTCCCATTGGCAAATTTGACATAGCTCGGCTCCACGGGCACTTTGGGAGGCGCGGTTTGTAGCAAAATGTTCTGCTAGGATGGCAATTTAAGGAAATCCTAGTTAGGACATGATGGCATTCGCGCCAGGGTGTTTTTTCTGGCCTTCTTTTTGCAGGAGTTTGACCTGCTCCCAACTTTGCAGAATTTCAGAAAACGCGCGCTGGGGGTCCCCTTGGCAAATTTGACATAGCTCGGCTCCACGGGCACTTTGGGAGGCGCGGTTTGCTGCAAAATGTTCTGCTAGGTTATAACTTCAAGGAAATCTTAGTTAGGACATGATGGCATTCGCGCCAGGGTGTTTTTTCTGGCGTTCTTTTTGCAGGAGTTTGACCTGCTTCCAACTTTGCAGAATTTCAGAAAACGCGCGCTGGGGTTCCCCTTGGCAAATTGGACATAGCTCGGCTCCACGGGCACTTTGGGAGGCGCGGTTTGCAGCAAAATGTTCTGCTAGGTTGGCACTTTAAGGTAATTTTAGTTAGGACATGATGGCATTCGCGCCAGGGTGTTTTTTCTGGCCTTTTTTTGCAGGAGTTTGACCTGCTCCCAACTTTGCAGAATTTCAGAAAACGCGCGCTGGGGGTCCCCTTGGCAAATTTGACATAGCTCGGCTCCACGGGCACTTTGGGAGGCGCGGTTTGCAGCAAAATGTTCTGCTAGGTTGGCACTTTAAGGTAATTTTAGTTAGGACATGATGGCATTTGACCCAGGGTTTTTTTTCTGGCCTTCTTTTTGCACGAGTTTGACCTGCTCCCAACTTTGCAGAATTTCAGAAAACGCGCGCTGGGGGTCCCCTTGGCAAATTTGACATAGCTCGGCTCCACGGGCACTTTGGGAGGCGCGGATTGCAGCAAAATGTTGTGCTAGGTTGGCACTTCAAGGAAATTTTAGTTAGCACATGATGGCATTCGCGCCAGGGTGTTTTTTTCTGGCCTTCTTTTTGCAGGAGTTTTACCTGCTCCCAACTTTGCAGAATTTCAGAAAACGCGCGCTGGGGGTCCCCTTGGCAAATTTGACATAGCTCGGCTCCACGGGCACTTTGGGAGGCGCGGTTTGCAGCAAAATGTTCTGCTAGGTTGGCATTTCAAGGAAATTGTAGTTAGAACATGATGGCTTTCGCGCCAGGGTGTTTTTTTTTGGCCTTCTTTTTGCAGGACTTTGACCTGCTCCCAACTTTGCAGAATTTCAGAAAACGCGCGCTGGGGGTCCCCTTGGCAAATTTGACATAGCTCGGCTCCACATGCACTTTGGGAGGCGCGGTTTGCAGCAAAATGTTCTGCTAGGTTGGCAATTTAAGGAAATCCTAGTTAGGACATGATGGCATTCGCGCCAGGGTGTTTTTTCTGGCCTTCTTTTTGCAGGAGTTTGACCTGCTCCCAACTTTGCAGAATTTCAGAAAACGCGCGCTGGGGGTCCCCTTGGCAAATTTGACATAGCTCGGCTCCACGGGCACTTTGGGAGGCGCGGTTTGCAGCAAAATGTTCTGCTAGGTTGGCACTTCAAGGAAATCCTAGTTAGGACATGATCGCATTCGCGCCAGGGTGTTTTTTCTGGCCTTCTTTTTGCAGCAGTTTGACCTGCTCCCAACTTTGCAGAATTTCAGAAAACGCGCGCTGGGGGTCCCCTTTGCAAATTGGACATAGCTCGACTCCACGGGCACTTTGGGAAGCGCGGTTTGGAGCAAAATGTTCTGCTAGGTTGGCACTTTAAGGAAATCCTAGTTAGGACATGATGGCATTCGCGCCAGGGTTTTTTTTCTGGCCTTCTTTTTGCAGGAGTTTGACCTGCTCCCAACTTTGCAGAATTTCAGAAAACGCGCGCTGGGGGTCCCCTTGGCAAATTTGACATAGCTCGGCTCCACGGGCACTTTGGGAGGCGCGGTTTAAAGCAAAATGTTCTGCTAGGTTGGCACTTCAAGGAAATCCTAGTTAGGATATGATGGCATTCGCGCCAGGGTGTTTTTTCTGGCCTTCTTTTTGCAGGAGTTTGACCTGCTCCCAACTTTGCAGAATTTCAGAAAACGCGCGCTGGGGGTCCCCTTGGCAAATTTGACATAGCTCGGCTCCACGGGCACTTTGGGAGGCGCGGTTTGCTGCAAAATGTTCTGCTAGGTTATTACTTCAAGGAAATCCTAGTTAAGACATGATGGCATTCGCGCCACGGTGTTTTTTCTGGCCTTCTTTTTGCAGGAGTTTGACCTGCTCCCAACTTTGCAGAATTTCAGAAAACGCGCGCTCGGGGTCCCCTTGGCAAATTTGACATAGCTCGGCTCAACGGGCACTTTGGGAGGCGCGGATTGCAGCAAAACGTTGTGCTAGGTTGGCACTTCAAGAAAATGGTAGTCAGGACATGATGGCATTCGCGCCAGGGTGTTTTTTCTGGCCTTTTTTTGCAGGAGTTTGACCTGCTCCCAACTTTGCAGAATTTCAGAAAACGCGCGCTGGGGGTCCCCTTGGCAAATTTGACATAGCTCGGCTCCACGGGCACTTTGGGAGACGCGGTTTGCAGCAAAATTTTCTGCTGGGTTTGCACTTGAAGGAAATCCTAGTTAAAACATGATGGCATTCGCGCCAGGGTGTTTTTTTCTGGCCTTCTTTTTGCAGGAGTTTGACCTGCTCCCAACTTTGCAGAATTTCAGAAAACGCGCGCTGGGGGTCCCCTTGGCAAATTTGACATAGCTCCGCTACACGGGCACTTTGGGAGGCGCGGTTTGCAGCAAAATGTTGTGCTAGGTTGGCACTTCAAGGGAATCTTAGTTAGGATATGATGGCATTCGCGCCAGGGTGTTTTTTCTGGCCTTCTTTTTGCAGGAGTTTGACCTGCTCCCAACTTTGCAGAATTTCAGAAAACGCGCGCTGGGGGTCCCCTTGGAAAAATTGACATAGCTCGGCTCCACGGGCACTTTTAGAAACGCGATTTGCAGCAAAATGTTGTGCTAGGTTGGCACTTCAAGGAAATTTTAGTTAGGACATGATGGCATTCGCGCCAGGGTGTTTTTTTTTGGCCTTCTTTTTGCAGGAGTTTGACCTGCTCCCAACTTTGCAGAATTTCAGAAAACGCGCGCTGGGGGTCCCCTTGGCAAATTTGACATAGCTCGGCTCCACGGGCACTTTGGGAGGCGCGGTTTGCAGCAAAATGTTGTGCTAGGTTGGCACTTCAAGGAAATCCTAGTTACAACATGATGGCATTCGCGCCAGGGTGTTTTTTCTGGCCTTCTTTTTGCAAGAGTTTGACCTGCTCCCAACTTTGCAGAATTTCAGAAAACGCGCGCTGGGGGTCCCCTTGGCAAATTTGACATAGCTCGGCTCCACGGGCACTTTGGGAGGCGCGGTTTGCAGCAAAGTGTTGTGCTAGGTTAGGACTTCAAGGAAATCCTAGTTAAGAAAGGATGGCATTCGCGCCAGGGTGTTTTTTCTGGCCTTCTTTTTGCAGGAGTTTGACCTGCTCCCAACTTTGCAGAATTTCAGAAAACGCGCGCTGGGGGTCCCCTTGGCAAATTTGACATAGCTCGGCTCCACGGGCACTTTGGGAGGCGCGGTTTGCAGCAAAGTGTTGTGCTAGGTTAGGACTTCAAGGAAATGCTAGTTAAGACAGGATGGCATTCGCGCCAGGGTGTTTTTTCTGGCCTTCTTTTTGCAGGAGTTTGACCTGCTTCCAACTTTGCAGAATTTCAGAAAACGCGCGCTGGGGGTCCCCTTGGCAAAATTGACATAGCTCGGCTCCACGGGCAATTTTAGAGGCGCGGTTTGCAGCAAAATGTTGTGCTAGGTTGGCACTTCAAGGAAATTTTAGTTAGGAAATGATGGCATTCGAACCAGGGTTTTTTTTTTGGCCTTCTTTTTGCAGGAGTTTGACCTGCTCCCAACTTTGCAGAATTTCAGAAAACGCGCGCTGGGGGTCCCCTTGGCAAAATTGATATAGCTCGGCTCCACGGGCACTTTTAGAGACGCGGTTTGCAGCAAAATGTTGTGCTAGGTTGGCACTTCAAAGAAATTCTTGTTAGGCTATGATGGCATTCGCGCCAGGGTGTTTTTTCTGGCCTTCTTTTTGCAGGAGTTTGACCTGCTCCCAACTTTGCAGAATTTCAGAAAACGCGCGCTGGGGGTCCCCTTGGCAAATTTGACATAGCTCGGCTCCACGGGCACTTTGGGAGGCGCGGTTTGCTGCAAAATGTTCTGCTAGGTTATTACTTCAAGGACATCCTAGTTAGGACATGATGGCATTCGCGCCAGGGTGTTTTTTTTGGCCTTCTTTTTGCAGGAGTTTGACCTGCTCCCAACTTTGCAGAATTTCAGAAAACGCGCGCTGGGGGTCCCCTTGGCAAATTTGACATAGCTCGGCTCCACGGGCACTTTGGGAGGCGCGGTTTGCAGCAAAATGTTCTGCTAGGTTGGCACTTCAGGGAAATCGTAGTTAGGATATGATGGCATTCGCGCCAGGGTGTTTTTTCTGGCCTTCTTTTTGCAGGAGTTTGACCTGCTCCCAACTTTGCAGAATTTCAGAAAACGCGCGCTGGGGGTCCCCTTGGCAAATTTGACATAGCTCGGCTCCACGGGCACTTTGGGAGGCGCGGTTTGCTGCAAAATGTTCTGCTAGGTTATTACTTCAAGGAAATCCTAGTTAAGACATGAAGGCATTCGCGCCAGGGTGTTTTTTCTGGCCTTCTTTTTGCAGGAGTTTGACCTGCTCCCAACTTTGCAGAATTTCAGAAAACGCGCGCTCGGGGTCCCCTTGGCAAATTTGACATAGCTCGGCTCAACGGGCACTTTGGGAGGCGCGGATTGCAGCAAAACGTTGTGCTAGGTTGGCACTTCAAGAAAATGGTAGTCAGGACATGATGGCATTCGCGCCAGGGTGTTTTTTCTGGCCTTTTTTTTGCAGGAGTTTGACCTGCTCCCAACTTTGCAGAATTTCAGAAAACGCGCGCTGGGGGTCCCCTTGGCAAATTGGACATAGCTCGGCTCCACGGGCACTTTGGGAGGCGCGGTTTGCAGCAAAATGTTCTGCTAGGTTGGCACTTTAAGATAATTTTAGTTAGGACATGATGGCATTTGCGCCAGGGTTTTTTTTCTGGCCTTATTTTTGCAGGAGTTTGACCTGCTCCCAACTTTGCAGAATTTCAGAAAACGCGCGCTGGGGGTCCCCTTGGCAAATTGGACATAGCTCGGCTCCACGGGCACTTTGGGAGGCGCGGTTTGCAGCAAAATGTTCTGCTAGGTTGGCACTTTAAGGTAATTTTAGTTAGGACATGATGGCATTCGCGCCAGGGTTTTTTTCTGGCCTTCTTTTTGCAGGAGTTTGACCGGCTCCCAACTTTGCAGAATTTCAGAAAACGCGCGCTGGGGGTCCCCTTGGCAAATTTGACATAGCTCCGCTACACGGGCACTTTGGGAGGCGCGGTTTGCAGCAAAATGTTTTGCTAGGTTGGCACTTTAAGGAAATCCTAGTTAGGATATGATGGCATTCGCGCCAGGGTGTTTTTTCTGGCCTTCTTTTTGCAGGAGTTTGACCTGCTCCCAACTTTGCAGAATTTCAGAAAACGCGCGCTGGGGGTCTCCTTGGAAAATTTGACATAGCTCGGCTCCACGGGCACTTTGGGAGGCGCGGTTTGCAGCAAAATGTTTTGCTAGGATAGCACTTTAACGAAATTTTAGTTAGGACATGATGGCATTCGCGCCAGGGTTTTTTTCTGGCCTTCTTTTTGCAGGAGTTTGACCTGCTCCCAACTTTGCAGAATTTCAGAAAACGCGCGCTGGGGGTGCCCTTGGCAAATTTGACATAGCTCGGCTCCACGGGCACTTTGGGAGGCGCGGTTTGCAGCAAAATGTTTTGCTAGGTTAGCACTTCAAGGAAATGCTAGTTAGGACATGATGGCATTCGCGCCAGGGTGTTTTTTTTGGCCTTCTTTTTGCAGGAGTTTGACCTGCTCCCAACTTTGCAGAATTTCAGAAAACGCGCGCTGGGGGTCCCCTTGGCAAATTTGACATAGCTCGGCTCCACGAGCACTTTGGGAGGCGCGGTTTGCAGCAAAATGTTCTGCTAGGTTGGCACTTCAAGGAAATGGTAGTTAGAACATGATGGCATTCGCGCCAGGGTGTTTTTTTTTTGGCCTTCTTTTTGCAGGAGTTTGACCTGCTCCCAACTTTGCAGAATTTCAGAAAACGCGCGCTGGGGGTCCCGTTGGCAAATTTGACATAGCTCGGCTCCACGGGCACTTTGGGAGGCGCGGTTTGCAGCAAAATGTTCTGCTATGTTAGCACTTTAAGGAAATCCTAGTTAAGACATGATGGCATTCGTGCCAGGGTGTTTTTTCTGGCCTTCTTTTTGCAGGAGTTTGACCTGCTCCCAACTTTGCAGAATTTCAGAAAACGCGCGCTGGGGGTCCCCTTGGCAAATTTGACATAGCTCGGCTCCACGGGCACTTTGGGAGGCGCAGTTTGCAGCAAAATGTTCTCCTAGGTTAGCACTTTAAGGAAATCCTAGTTAAGACATGATGGCATTTTTAGCCAGGGTGTTTTTTCTGGCCTTCTTTTTGCAGGAGTTTGACCTGCTCCCAACTTTGCAGAATTTCAGAAAACGCGCGCTGGGGGTCCCCTTGGCAAATTTGACATAGCTCGGCTCCACGGGCACTTTGGAAGGCGCGGTTTGCAGCAAAATGTTCTGCTAGGTTTGCACTTTAAAGAAATCCTAGTTAGGACATGATGGCATTCGCGCCAGGGTGTTTTTTCTGGCCTTCTTTTTGCAGGAGTTTGACCTGCTCCCAACTTTGCAGAATTTCAGAAAACGCGCGCTGGGGGTCCCCTTGGCAAATTTGACATAGCTCTCCACGGGCACTTTGGGAGTCGCGGTTTGCAGCAAAATGTTCTGCTAGGTTGGCACTTCAAGGAAATCGTAGTTAAAACATGATGGCATTCGTGCCAGGGTGTTTTTTCTGGCCTTCTTTTTGCAGGAGTTTGACCTGCTCCCAACTTTGCAGAATTTCAGAAAACGCGCGCTGGGGGTCCCCTTGGCAAATTTGACATAGCTCGGCTCCACGGGCACTTTTAGAGGCGCGGTTTCCAGCAAAATGTTTTGCTAGGTTGGCACTTCAAGGAACTCCTAGTTAGGACATGATGGCATTCGCGCCAGGGTGTTTTTTCTGGCCTTCTTTTTGCAGGAGTTTGACCTGCTCCCAACTTTGCAGAATTTCAGAAAACGCGCGCTGGGGGTCCCCTTGGCAAATTTGACATAGCTCGGCTCCACGGGCACTTTGGGAGGCGCGGTTTGCAGCAAAATGTTTTGCTAGGTTGGCACTTCAAGGAACTCCTAGTTAGGACATGATGGCATTCGCGCCAGGGTGTTTTTTTTTGGCCTTCTTTTTGCAGGAGTTTGACCTGCTCCCAACTTTGCAGAATTTCAGAAAACGCGCACTGGGGGTCCCCTTGGCAAATTTGACATAGCTCGGCTCCACGGGCACTTTGGGAGGCGCGGTTTGCAGCAAAATGTTCTGCTAGGATGGCAATTCAAGGAAATCCTAGTTAGGACATGATGGCATTCGCGCCAGGGTGTTTTTTCTGGCCTTCTTTTTGCAGGAGTTTGACCTGCTCCCAACTTTGCAGAATTTCAGAAAACGCGCGCTGGGGCTCCCCTTGGCAAATTTGACATAGCTCGGCTCCACGGGCACTTTGGGAGGCGCGGTTTGCAGCAAAATGTTGTGCTAGGTTGGCACTTCAAGGAAATGGAAGTTAGGACATGATGGCATTCGCGCCAGGGTGTTTTTTCTGGCCTTCTTTTTGCAGGAGTTTGACCTGCTCCCAACTTTGCAGAATTTCAGAAAACGCGCGCTGGGGGTCCCCTTGGCAAATTTGACATAGCTCGGCTCCACGGGCACTTTGGGAGGCGCGGTTTGCAGCAAAATGTTGTGCTTGGTTGGCACTTCAAGGATTTTTTAGTTAGGACATGATGGCATTTGCGCCAGGGTGTTTTTTTTGGCCTTCTTTTTGCAGGAGTTTGACCTGCTCCCAACTTTGCAGAATTTCAGAAAACGCGCGCTGGGGGTCCCCTTGGTAAATTTGACATAGCTCGGCTCCACGGGCACTTTTAGAGGCGCGGTTTGCAGCAAAATGTTGTGCTAGGTCGGCACTTTAGGAAAATCGTAGTTAGGACATGATGGCATTCGCGCCAGGGTGTTTTTTCTGGCCTTCTTTTTGCAGGAGTTTGACCTGCTCCCAACTTTGCAGAATTTCAGAAAACGCGCGCTGGGGGTCCCCTTAGCAAATTTGACATAGCTCGGCTCCACGGGCACTTTGGGAGGCGCGGATTGCAGCAAAATGTTGTGCTAGGTTGGCACTTCAAGGAAATTTTAGTTAGCACATGATGGCATTCGCGCCAGCGTGTTTTTTTCTGGCCTTCTTTTTGCAGGAGTTTGACCTGCTCCCAACTTTGCAGAATTTCAGAAAACGCGCGCTGGGGGTCCCCTTGGCAAATTTGACATAGCTCGGCTCCACGGGCACTTTGGGAGGCGCGGTTTGCAGCAAAATGTTGTGCTAGGTTGGCACTTCAAGGAAATCCTAGTTACGACATGATGGCATTCGCGCCAGGGTGTTTTTTCTGGCCTTCTTTTTGCAGGAGTTTGACCTGCTCCCAACTTTGCAGAATTTCAGAAAACGCGCGCTGGGGGTCCCCTTGGCAAATTTGACATAGCTCGGCTCCACGGGCACTTTGGGAGGCGCGGTTTGCAGCAAAGTGTTGTGCTAGGTTAGGACTTTAAGGAAATATTAGTTAAGACAGGATGGCATTCGCGCCAGGGTGTTTTTTCTGGCCTTCTTTTTGCAGGAGTTTGACCTGCTCCCAACTTTGCAGAATTTCAGAAAACTCGCGATGGGGGTCCCATTGGCAAATTTGACATTGCTCGGCTCCACGGGCACTTTGGGAGGCGCGTTTTGCAGCAAAATGTTGTGCTAGGTTGGCACTTCAAGGAAATCCTAGTTAGGACATGATGGCATTCGCGCCAGGGTGTTTTTTCTGGCCTTCTTTTTGCAAGAGTTTGACCTGCTCCCAACTTTGCAGAATTTTAGAAAACGCGCGCTGGGAAGTCCCCTTGGCAAATTTGACATAGCTCGGCTCCACGGGCACTTTGGGAGGCGCGGTTTGCAGCAAAATGTTGTGCTTGGTTGGCACTTCAAGGATTTTGTAGTTAGGACATGATGGCATTTGCGTCAGGGTGTTTTTTTTGGCCTTCTTTTTGCAGGAGTTTGACCTGCTCCCAACTTTGCAGAATTTCAGAAAACGCGCGCTGGGGGTCCCCTTGGTAAATTTGACATAGCTCGGCTCCACGGGCACTTTTAGAGGCGCGGTTTGCAGCAAAATGATGTGCTAGGTCGGCACTTTAGGGAAATCCTAGTTAGGACATGATGGCATTCGCGCCAGGGTGTTTTTTTTGGCCTTCTTTTTGCAGGAGTTTGACCTGCTCCCAACTTTGCAGAATTTCAGAAAACGCGCGCTGGGGGTCCCCTTGGCAAATTTGACATAGCTCGGCTCCACAGGCACTTTTAGAGGCGCGGTTTGCAGCAAAATGTTCTGCTAGCTTGGGACTTCAAGGAAATTTAAGTTAGGACATGATGGCATTCACGCCACGGTGTTTTTTCTGGCCTTCTTTTTGCAGGAGTTTGACCTGCTTTCAACTTTGCAGAATTTCAGAAAACGCGCGCTGGGGGTCCCCTTGGCAAATTTGACATAGCTCGGCTCCATGGGCACTTTTAGAGGCGCGGTTTGCAGCAAAATGTTGTGCTAGGATGGCACTTCAAGGAAATTTTAGTTAGGACATGATGGCATTCGCGCCAGGGTGTTTTTTCTGGCCTTCTTTTTGCAGGAGTTTGACCTGCTCCCAACTTTGCAGAATTTCAGAAAACGCGCGCTGGGGGTCCCCTTGGCAAAATTGACATAGCTCGGCTCCACGGGCACTTTTAGAGGCGCAGTTTGCAGCAAAATGTTGTGCTAGATTGGCATTTCAAGGAAATCTAAGTTAAAACATGATGGCATTCGCGCCAGGGTGTTTTTTTTTGGCCTTCTTTTTGCAGGAGTTTGACCTGCTCCCAACTTTGCAGAATTTCAGAAAACGCGCGCTTGGGGTCCCCTTGGTAAAATTGACATAGCTCGGCTCCACCGGCACTTTTAGAGGCGCGGTTTGCAGCAAAATGTTGTGCTAGGTTGGCACTTTAAGGAAATTTTAGTTAGGACATGATGGCATTCGCGCCAGGGTGGTTTTTTTTGGCCTTCTTTTTGCAGGAGTTTGACCTGCTCCCAACTTTGCAGAATTTCAGAAAACGCGCGCTGGGGGTCCCCTTGGCAAAATTGACATAGCTCGGCTCCACGGGCACTTTTAGAGGCGCGGTTTGCAGCAAAATGTTGTGCTAGGTTGGCACTTCAAGGAAATCGTAGTTAGGATATGATGGCATTCGCGCCAGGGTGTTTTTTCTGGCCTTCTTTTTGCAGGAGTCTGACCTGCTCCCAACTTTGCAGAATTTCAGAAAACGCGCTGGGGGTCCCCTTGGCAAAATTGACATAGCTCGGCTCCACGGGAAATTTTAGAGGCGCGGTTTGCAGCAAAATGTTGTGCTAGGTTGGCACTTCAAGGAAATTTTAGTTAGGACATGATGGCATTTGAACCAGGGTGTTTTTTCTGGCCTTCTTTTTGCAGGAGTTTGACCTGCTCCCAACTTTGCAGAATTTCAGAAAACGCGCGCTGGGGGTTCCCTTGGCAAAATTGACATAGCTCGGCTCCACGGGCACTTTTAGAGACGCGGTTTGCAGCAAAATGTTGTGCTAGGTTGGCACTTCAACGAAATTTTAGTTACGACATGATGGCATTCGCGCCAGGGTGTTTTTTCTGGCCCTCTTTTTGCAGGAGTTTGACCTGCTCCCAACTTTGCAGAATTTCAGAAAACGCGCGCTGGGGGTCTCCTTGGCAAAATTGACATAGCTCGGCTCCACGGGCACTTTTAGAGGCGCGATGTGCAGCAAAATGTTGTGCTAGGTTGGCACTTCAAGGAAATTTTAGTTAGGACATGATGGCATTCGCGCCAGGGTGTTTTTTTTGGCCTTCTTTTTGCAGGAGTTTGACCTGCTCCCAACTTTGCAGAATTTCAGAAAACGCGCGCTGGGGGTCCCCTTGGCAAAATTGACATAGCTCGGCTCCACGGGCACTTTTAGAGGCGCGGTTTGCAGCAAAATGTTGTGCTAAGTTGGCACTTCAAGGAAATTTTAGTTAGGACATGATGGCATTTGCGCCAGGGTGTTTTTTTTGGCCTTCTTTTTGCAGGAGTTTGACCTGCTCCCAACTTTGCAGAATTTCAGAAAACGCGCGCAGGGGGTCCCCTTGGCAAAATTGACATAGCTCGGCTCCACGGGCACTTTTAGAGGCGCGATGTGCAGCAAAATGTTGTGCTAGGTTGGCACTTCAAGGAAATTCTAGTTAGGACATGATGGCATTCGCGCCAGGGTGTTTTTTTTTGGCATTCTTTTTGCAGGAGTTAGACCTGCTCCCAACTTTGCAGAATTTCAGAAAACGCGCGCTGGGGGTCCCCTTGGCAAAATTAACATAGCTCGGCTCCACGGGCACTTTTAGAGGCGCGGTTTGCAGCAAAATGTTGTGCTAGGTTGGCACTTCAAGGAAATCGTAGTTAGGATATGATGGCATTCGCGCCAGGGTGTTTTTTTTGGCCTTCTTTTTGCAGGAGTCTGACCTGCTCCCAACTTTGCAGAATTTCAGAAAACGCGCGCTGGGGGTTCCCTTGGCAAAATTGACATAGCTCGGCTCCACGGGCACTTTGAGAGGCGCGGTTTGCAGCAAAATGTTGTGCTAGGTTGGCACTTCAAGGAAATCGTAGTTAGGACATGATGGCATTCGCGCCAGGGTGTTTTTTTTGGCCTTTATTTTGCAGGAGTTTGACCTGCTCCCAAATTTGCAGAATTTCAGAAAACGCGCGCTGGGGGTCCCCTTGGCAAAATTGACATAGCTCGGCTCCACGGGCACTTTTAGAGGCGCGGTTTGCAGCAAAATGTTGTGCTAGGTTGGCACTTCAAGGAAATCTAAGTTAGGACATGATGGCATTCGCGCCAGGGTGTTTTTTTTGGCCTTCTTTCTGCAGGAGTTTGACCTGCTCCCAACTTTGCAGAATTTCAGAAAACGCGCGCTGGGGGTCCCCTTGGCAAAATTGACATAGCTCGGCTCCACGGGCACTTTTAGAGGCGCGGTTTGCAGCAAAATGTTGTGCTAGGTTGGCACTTCAAGGAAATTCTAGTTAGGACATGATGGCATTCGCGCCAGGGTGTTTTTTTTGGCCTTCTTTTTTCAGGAGTTTGACCTGCTCCCAACTTTGCAGAATTTCAGAAAACGCGCGCTGGGGGTCCCCTTGGCAAAATTGACATAGCTCGGCTCCACGGGCACTTTTAGAGGCGCGATTTGCAGAAAAATGTTGTGCTAGGTTGGCACTTCAAGGAAATTCTAGTTAGGACATGATGGCATTCGCGCCAGGGTGTTTTTTTTTTGGCCTTCTTTTTGCAGGAGTTTGACCTGCTCCCAACTTTGCAGAATTTCAGAAAACGCGCGCTGGGGGTCCCCTTGGCAAAATTGACATAGCTCGGCTCCACGGGCACTTTTAGAGGCGCGGTTTGCAGCAAAATGTTGTGCTAGGTTGGCACTTCAAGGAAATTCTAGTTAGGACATGATGGCATTCGCGCCAGGGTGTTTTTTCTGGCCTTCTTTTTGCAGGAGTTTGACCTGCTCCCAACTTTGCAGAATTTCAGAAAACGCGCGCTGGGGGTCCCCTTGGCAAAATTGACATAGCTCGGCTCCACGGGCACTTTTAGAGGCGCGGTTTGCAGCAAAATGTTGTGCTAGGTTGGCACTTTAAGGAAATGTAAGTTAAGACATGATGGCATTCGCGCCAGGGTGTTTTTTTTGGCCTTCTTTCTGCAGGAGTTTGACCTGCTCCCAACTTTGCAGAATTTCAGAAAACGCGCGCTGGGGGTCCCCTTGGCAAAATTGACATAGCTCGGCTCCATGGGCACTTTTAGAGGCGCGGTTTGCAGCTAAATGTTGTGCTAGGTTGGCACTTCAAGGAAATTCTAGTTAGGACATGATGGCATTCGCGCCAGGGTGTTTTTTTTTTGGCCTTCTTTTTGCAGGAGTTTGACCTGCTCCCAACTTTGCAGAATTTCAGAAAACGCGCGCTGGGGGTCCCCTTGGCAAAATTGACATAGCTCGGCTCCACGGGCACTTTTAGAGGCGCGGTTTGCAGCAAAATGTTGTGCTAGGTTGGCACTTCAAGGAAATTTTAGTTAGAACATGATGACATTCGAACCAGGGTGTTTTTTTTGGCCTTCTTTTTGCAGGAGTTTGACCTGCTCCCAACTTTGCAGAATTTCAGAAAACGCGCGCTGGGGGTTCCCTTGGCAAAATTGACATAGCTCGGCTCCACGGGCACTTTTAGAGACGCGGTTTGCAGCAAAATGTTGTGCTAGGTTGGCACTTGAAGGAAATTTTAGTTAGGATATGATGGCATTCGCGCCAGGGTGTTTTTTCTGGCCTTCTTTTTGCAGGAGTTTGACCTGCTCCCAACTTTGCAGAATTTCAGAAAACGCGCGCTGGGGGTCCCCTTGGCAAAATTGACATAGCTCGGCTCCACGGGCACTTTTAGAGGCGCGGTTTGCAGCAAAATGTTGTGCTAGGTTGGCACTTCAAGGAAATGGAAGTTAGGACATGATGGCATTCGCGCCAGGGTGTTTTTTCTGGCCTTCTTTTTGCAGGAGTTTGACCTGCTCCCAACTTTGCAGAATTTCAGAAAACGCGCGCTGGGGGTCCCCTTGGCAAAATTGACATAGCTCGGCTCCACGGGCACTTTTAGAGGCGCGGTTTGCAGCAAAATGTTGTGCTAGGTTGGCACTTCAAGGAAATCTAAGTTAGGACATGATGGCATTCGCACCAGGGTGTTTTTTTTGGCCTTCTTTCTGCAAGAGTTTGACCTGCTCCCAACTTTGCAGAATTTCAGAAAACGCGCGCTGGGGGTCCCCTTGGCAAAATTGACATAGCTCGGCTCCACGGGCACTTTTAGAGGCGCGGTTTGCAGCAAAATGTTGTGCTAGGTTGGCACTTCAAGGAAATGGAAGTTAGGACATGATGGCATTCGCGCCAGGGTGTTTTTTCTGGCCTTCTTTTTGCAGGAGTTTGACCTGCTCCCAACTTTGCAGAATTTCAGAAAACGCGCGCTGGGGGTCCCCTTGGCAAAATTGACATAGCTCGGCTCCACGGGCACCTTTAGAGGCGCGATTTGCAGCAAAATGTTGTGCTAGGTTGGCACTTCAAGGAAATTCTAGTTAGGACATGATGGCATTCGCGCCAGGGTGTTTTTTTTTTGGCCTTCTTTTTGCAGGAGTTTGACCTGCTCCCAACTTTGCAGAATTTCAGAAAACGCGCGCTGGGGGTCCCCTTGGCAAAATTGACATAGCTCGGCTCCACGGGCACTTTTAGAGGCGCGGTTTGCAGCAAAATGTTGTGCTAGGTTGGCACTTCAAGGAAATTCTAGTTAGGACATGATGGCATTCGCGCCAGGGTTTTTTTTTTTAACCTTCTTTTTGCAGGAGTTTGACCTGCTCCCAACTTTGCAGAATTTCAGAAAACGCGCGCTGGGGGTCCCCTTGGCAAAATTGACATAGCTCGGCTCCACGGGCACTTTTAGAGGCGCGATTTGCAGCAAAATGTTGTGCTAGGTTGGCACTTCAAGGATATCCTAGTTAGCACATGATGGCATTCGCGCCAGGGTGTTTTTTTTTTTGCCTTCTTTTTGCAGGAGTTTGACCTGCTCCCAACTTTGCAGAATTTCAGAAAACGCGCGCTGGGGGTCCCCTTGGCAAAATTGACATAGCTCGGCTCCACGGGCACTTTTAGAGGCGCGGTTTGCAGCAAAATGTTGTGCTAGGTTGGCACTTCAAGGAAATTTTAGTTAGGACGTGATGGCATTCGCGCCAGGCTGTTTTTTTTGGCCTTCTTTTTGCAGGAGTTTGACCTGCTCCCAACTTTGCAGAATTTCAGAAAACGCGCGCTGGGGGTTCCCTTGGCAAAATTGACATAGCTGGGTTCCACGGGCACTTTTAGAGACGCGGTTTGCAGCAAAATGTTGTGCTAGGTTGGCACTTCAAGGAAATTCTAGTTAGGTCATGATGGCATTCGCGCCAGGGTGTTTTTTCTGGCCTTCTTTTTGCAGGAGTTTGACCTGCTCCCAACTTTGCAGAATTTCAGAAAACGCGCGCTGGGGGTCCCCTTGGCAAAATTGACATAGCTCGGCTCCACGGGCACTTTTAGAGGCGCGGTTTGCAGCAAAATGTTGTGCTAGGTTGGCACTTTAAGGAAATCCTAGTTAGGACATGATGGCATTCGCGCCAGGGTGTTTTTTTTGGCCTTCTTTTTGCAGGAGTTTGAGCTGCTCCCAACTTTGCAGAATTTCAGAAAACGCGCGCTGGGGGTCCCCTTGGCAAAATTGACATAGCTGGGCTCCACGGGCACTTTTAGAGGCGCGATTTGCAGCAAAATGTTGTGCTAGGTTGGCACTTCAAGGAAATTCTAGTTAGGACATGATGGCATTCGCGCCAGGGTGTTTTTTTTTTGGCCTTCTTTTTGCAGGAGTTTGACCTGCTCCCAACTTTGCAGAATTTCAGAAAACGCGCGCTGGGGTCCCCTTGGCAAAATTGACATAGCTCGGCTCCACGGGCACTTTTAGAGGCGCGGTTTGCAGCAAAATGTTGTGCTAGGTTGGCACTTGAAGGAAATTTTAGTTAGGACATGATGGCATTCGAACCAGGGTGTTTTTTTCGGCCTTCTTTTTGCAGGAGTTTGACCTGCTCCCAACTTTGCAGAATTTCAGAAAACGCGCGCTGGGGGTTCCCTTGGCAAAATTGACATAGCTCGGCTCCACGGGCACTTTTAGAGACGCGGTTTGCAGCAAAATGTTGTGCTAGGTTGGCACTTCAAGGAAATTTTAGTTAAGACATGATGGCATTCGCACCAGGGTGTTTTTTCAGGCCTTCTTTTTGCAGGAGTTTGACCTGCTCCCAACTTTGCAGAATTTCAGAAAACGCGCGCTGGGGGTCCCCTTGGCAAAATTGACATAGCTCGGCTCCACGGGCACTTTTAGAGGCGCGGTTTGCAGCAAAATGTTGTGCTAGGTTGGCACTTCAAGGAAACTCTAGTTAGGACATGATGGCATTCGCGCCAGGGTGTTTTTTCTGGCCTTCTTTTTGCAGGAGTTTGACCTGCTCCCAACTTTGCAGAATTTCAGAAAACGCGCGCTGGGGGTTCCCTTGGCAAAATTGACATAGCTCGGCTTCATGGGCACTTTTAGAGACGCGGTTTGCAGCAAAATGTTGTGCTAGGTTGGCACTTTAAGGAAATTGTAGTTAGGACATGATGGCATTCGCGCCAGGGTGTTTTTTCTGGCCTTCTTTTTGCAGGAGTTTGGCCTGCTCCCAACTTTGCAGAATTTCAGAAAACGCGCGCTGGGGGTCCCCTTGGCAAAATTGACATAGCTCGGCTCCACGGGCACTTTTAGAGGTGCGGTTTGCAGCAAAATGTTGTGCTAGGTTGGCACTTCAAGGAAATTCTAGTTAGGACATGATGGCATTCGCGCCAGGGTGTTTTTTTTTAACCTTCTTTTTGCAGGAGTTTGACCTGCTCCCAACTTTGCAGAATTTCAGAAAACGCGCGCTGGGGGTCCCCTTGGCAAAATTGACATAGCTCGGCTCCACGGGCACGTTTAGAGGCGCGATTTGCAGCAAAATGTTGTGCTAGGTTGGCACTTTAGGGAAATTCTAGTTAGGACATGATGGCATTCGCGCCAGGGTGTTTTTTTTTGGCCTTCTTTTTGCAGGAGTTTGACCTGCTCCCAACTTTGCAGAATTTCAGAAAACGCGCGCTGGGGGTCCCCTTGGCAAAATTGACATAGCTCGGCTCCACGGGCACTTTTAGAGGCGCGGTTTGCAGCAAAATGTTGTGCTAGGTTGGCACTTCAAGGAAATTTTAGTTAGGACATGATGGCATTCGCGCCAGGCTGCTTTTTTGGCCTTCTTTTGGCAGGAGTTTGACCTGCTCCCAACTTTGCAGAATTTCAGAAAACGCGCGCTGGGAGTTCCCTTGGCAAAATTGACATAGCTGGGCTCCACGGGCACTTTGAGAGACGCGGTTTGCAGCAAAATGTTGTGCTAGGCTGGCACTTTAAGGAAATTTTAGTTAGGACATGATGGCATTCGCGCCAGGGTGTTTTTTCTGGCCTTCTTTTTGCAGGAGTTTGACCTGCTCCCAACTTTGCAGAATTTCAGAAAACGCGCGCTGGGGGTCCCCTTGGCAAAATTGACATAGCTCGGCTCCACGGGCACTTTTAGAGGCGCGGTTTGCAGCAAAATGTTGTGCTAGGTTGGCGCTTTAAGGAAATTCTAGTTAGGACATGATGGCATTCGCGCCAGGGTGTTTTTTCTGGCCTTCTTTTTGCAGGAGTTTGGCCTGCTCCCAACTTTGCAGAATTTCAGAAAACGCGCGCTGGGGGTCCCCTTGGCAAAATTGACATAGCTCGGCTCCACGGGCACTTTTAGAGGCGCGGTTTGCAGCAAAATGTTGTGCTAGGTTGGCACTTTAAGGAAATCTTAGTTAGGACATGATGGCATTTGCGCCAGGGTGTTTTTTTTAACCTTCTTTTTGCAGGAGTTTGACCTGCTCCCAACTTTGCAGAATTTCAGAAAACGCGCGCTGGGGGTCCCCTTGGCAAAATTGACATAGCTCGGCTCCACGGGCACTTTTAGAGGCGCGGTTTGCAGCAAAATGTTGTGCTAGGCTGGCACTTCAAGTAAATTTTAGTTAGGACATGATGGCATTTGAACCAGGGTGTTTTTTTTGGCCTTCTTTTTGCAGGAGTTTGACTTGCTCCCAACTTTGCAGAATTTCAGAAAACGCGCGCTGGGGGTTCCCTTGGCAAAATTGACATAGCTCGGCTACACGGGCACTTTTAGAGACGCGGTTTGCAGCAAAATGTTGTGCTAGGTTGGCACTTTAAGGAAATTTTAGTTAGGACATGATGGCATTCGCGCCAGGGTGTTTTTTTTTGGCCTTCTTTTTGCAGGAGTTTGACCTGCTCCCAACTTTGCAGAATTTCAGAAAACGCGCGCTGGGGGTCCCCTTGGCAAAATTGACATAGCTCGGCTCCACGGGCACTTTTAGAGGCGCGGTTTGCAGCAAAAGGTTGTGCTAGGTTGGCACTTCAAGGAAATTTTAGTTAGGACATGATGGCATTCGCGCAAGGGTGTTTTTTTTGGCCTTCTTTTTGCAGGAGTTTGACCTGCTCCCAACTTTGCAGAATTTCAGAAAACGCGCGCTGGGGGTTCCCTTGGCAAAATTGACATAGCTGGGCTCCACGGGCACTTTTAGAGACGCGGTTTGCAGCAAAATGTTGTGCTAGGTTGGCACTTTAAGGAAATTTTAGTTAGAACATGATGGCATTCGCGCCAGGGTGTTTTTTCTGGCCTTCTTTTTGCAGGAGTTTGACCTGCTCCCAACTTTGCAGAATTTCAGAAAACGCGCGCTGGGGGTCCCCTTGGCAAAATTGACATAGCTCGGCTCCACGGGCACTTTTAGAGGCGCGGTTTGCAGCAAAATGTTGTGCTAGGTTGGCACTTCAAGGAAATTTTAGTTAGGACATGATGGCATTCGCGCAAGGGTGTTTTTTTTGGCCTTCTTTTTGCAGGAGTTTGACCTGCTCCCAACTTTGCAGAATTTCAGAAAACGCGCGCTGGGGGTTCCCTTGGCAAAATTGACATAGCTGGGCTCCACGGGCACTTTTAGAGACGCGGTTTGCAGCAAAATGTTGTGCTAGGTTGGCACTTCAAGGAAATTTTAGTTAGAACATGATGGCATTCGCGCCAGGGTGTTTTTTCTGGCCTTCTTTTTGCAGGAGTTTGACCTGCTCCCAACTTTGCAGAATTTCAGAAAACGCGCGCTGGGGGTCCCCTTGGCAAAATTGACATAGCTCGGCTCCACGGGCACTTTTAGAGGCGCGGTTTGCAGCAAAATGTTGTGCTAGGTTGGCACTTTAAGGAAATCTTAGTTAGGACATGATGGCATTTGCGCCAGGGTGTTTTTTTTAACCTTCTTTTTGCAGGAGTTTGACCTGCTCCCAACTTTGCAGAATTTCAGAAAACGCGCGCTGGGGGTCCCCTTGGCAAAATTGACATAGCTCGGCTCCACGGGCACTTTTAGAGGCGCGGTTTGCAGCAAAATGTTGTGCTAGGCTGGCACTTCAAGTAAATTTTAGTTAGGACATGATGGCAGTCGAACCAGGGTGTTTTTTTTGGCCTTCTTTTTGCAGGAGTTTGACTTGCTCCCAACTTTGCAGAATTTCAGAAAACGCGCGCTGGGGGTTCCCTTGGCAAAATTGACATAGCTCGGCTACACGGGCACTTTTAGAGACGCGGTTTGCAGCAAAATGTTGTGCTAGGTTGGCACTTTAAGGAAATTCTAGTTAGGACATGATGGCATTCGCGCCAGGGTGTTTTTTTTTGGCCTTCTTTTTGCAGGAGTTTGACCTGCTCCCAACTTTGCAGAATTTCAGAAAACGCGCGCTGGGGGTCCCCTTGGCAAAATTGACATAGCTCGGCTCCACGGGCACTTTTAGAGGCGCGGTTTGCAGCAAAAGGTTGTGCTAGGTTGGCACTTCAAGGAAATTTTAGTTAGGACATGATGGCATTCGCGCAAGGGTGTTTTTTTTGGCCTTCTTTTTGCAGGAGTTTGACCTGCTCCCAACTTTGCAGAATTTCAGAAAACGCGCGCTGGGGGTTCCCTTGGCAAAATTGACATAGCTGGGCTCCACGGGCACTTTTAGAGACGCGGTTTGCAGCAAAATGTTGTGCTAGGTTGGCACTTTAAGGAAATTTTAGTTAGAACATGATGGCATTCGCGCCAGGGTGTTTTTTCTGGCCTTCTTTTTGCAGGAGTTTGACCTGCTCCCAACTTTGCAGAATTTCAGAAAACGCGCGCTGGGGGTCCCCTTGGCAAAA
Source organism: Micromussa lordhowensis (assembly GCA_964020085.1). Classification (NCBI taxonomy): domain Eukaryota; kingdom Metazoa; phylum Cnidaria; class Anthozoa; order Scleractinia; family Lobophylliidae; genus Micromussa; species Micromussa lordhowensis. The sequence continues at coordinate 566,275 of OZ026607.1, forward strand.
TTGACATAGCTCGGCTCCACGGGCACTTTTAGAGGCGCGGTTTGCAGCAAAATGTTGTGCTAGGTTGGCACTTCAAGGAAATTTTAGTTAGGACATGATGGCATTCGCGCAAGGGTGTTTTTTTTGGCCTTCTTTTTGCAGGAGTTTGACCTGCTCCCAACTTTGCAGAATTTCAGAAAACGCGCGCTGGGGGTTCCCTTGGCAAAATTGACATAGCTGGGCTCCACGGGCACTTTTAGAGACGCGGTTTGCAGCAAAATGTTGTGCTAGGTTGGCACTTCAAGGAAATTTTAGTTAGAACATGATGGCATTCGCGCCAGGGTGTTTTTTCTGGCCTTCTTTTTGCAGGAGTTTGACCTGCTCCCAACTTTGCAGAATTTCAGAAAACGCGCGCTGGGGGTCCCCTTGGCAAAATTGACATAGCTCGGCTCCACGGGCACTTTTAGAGGCGCGGTTTGCAGCAAAATGTTGTGCTAGGTTGGCACTTTAAGGAAATTTAAGTTAGGACATGATGGCATTGGCGCCAGCGTGTTTTTTTTGGCCTTCTTTTTGCAGGAGTTTGACCAGCTCCCAACTTTGCAGAATTTCAGAAAACGCGCGCTGGGGGTCCCCTTGGCAAAATTGACATAGCTCGGCTCCACGGGCATTTTTAGAGGCGCGATTTGCAGCAAAATGTTGTGCTAGGTTGGCACTTCAAGGAAATTCTAGTTGGGACATGATGGCATTCGCGCCAGGATGTTTTTTTTTGGCCTTCTTTTTGCAGGAGTTTGACCTGCTCCCAACTTTGCAGAATTTCAGAAAACGCGCGCTGGGGGTCCCCTTGGCAAAATTGACATAGCTCGGCTCCACGGGCACTTTTAGAGGCGCGGTTTGCAGCAAAATGTTGTGCTAGGTTGGCACTTCAAGGAAACTTTAGTTAGGACATGATGGCATTCGAACCAGGGTGTTTTTTTTGGCCTTCTTTTTGCAGGAGTTTGACCTGCTCCCAACTTTGCAGAATTTCAGAAAACGCGCGCTGGGGGTTCCCTTGGCAAAATTGACATAGCTCGGCTCCACGGGCACTTTTAGAGACGCGGTTTGCAGCAAAATGTTGTGCTAGGTTTACACTTCAAGGAAATTCTAGTTAGGACATGATGGCATTCGCGCCAGGGTGTTTTTTCTGGCCTTCTTTTTGCAGGAGTTTGACCTGCTCCTAACTTTGCAGAATTTCAGAAAACGCGCGCTGGGGGTCCCCTTGGCAAAATTGACATAGCTCGGCTCCACGGGCACTTTTAGAGGCGCGGTTTGCAGCAAAATGTTGTGCTAGGTTGGCACTTCAAGGAAATTCTAGTTAGGACATGATGGCATTCGCGCCAGGGTGTTTCTTTTTTGGCCTTCTTTTTGCAGGAGTTTGACCTGCTCCCAACTTTGCAGAATTTCAGAAAACGCGCGCTGGGGGTCTCCTTGGCAAAATTGACATAGCTCGGCTACACGGGCACTTTTAGAGGCGCAGTTTGCAGCAAAATGTTGCGCTAGGTTGGCACTTCAAGGAAATTTTAGTTAGGACATGATGGCATTCGCGCCAGGGTGTTTTTTTTGGCCTTCTTTTTGCAGGAGTTTGACCTGCTCCCAACTTTGCAGAATTTCAGAAAACGCGCGCTGGGGGTTCCCTTGGCAAAATTGACATAGCTCGGCTCCACGGGCACTTTTAGAGACGCGGTTTGCAGCAAAATGTTGTGCTAGGTTGGCACTTGAAGGAAATTTTAGTTAGGACATGATGGCATTCGCGCCAGGGTGTTTTTTCTTGCCTTCTTTTTGCAGGAGTTTGACCTGCTCCCAACTTTGCAGAATTTCAGAAAACGCGCGCTGGGGGTCCCCTTGGCAAAATTGACATAGCTCGGCTCCACGGGCACTTTTAGAGGCGCGGTTTGCAGCAAAATGTTGTGCTAGGTTGGCACTTCAAGGAAATTCTAGTTAGGACATGATGGCATTCGCGCCAGGGTGTTTTTTTTGGCCTTCTTTTTGCAGGAGTTTGACCTGCTCCCAACTTTGCAGAATTTCAGAAAACGCGCGCTGGGGGTCCCCTTGGCAAAATTGACATAGCTCGGCTCCACGGGCACTTTTAGAGGCGCGGTTTGCAGCAAAATGTTGTGCTAGGTTGGCACTTTAATGAAATATAAGTTAGGACATGATGGCATTCGCGAAAGGGTGTTTTTGCTGGCCCTCTTTTTGCAGGAGTTTGACCTGCTCCCAACTTTGCAGAATTTCAGAAAACGCGCGCTGGGGGTCCCCTTGGCAAATTTGACATAGCTCGGCTCCACGGGCACTTTTAGAGGCGCGGTTTGCAGCAAAATGTTGTGCTAGGTTGGCACTTCAACGAAATTCTAGTTAAGACATGATGGCATTCGCGCCAGGGTGTTTTTTCTGGCCTTCTTTTTGCAGGAGTTTGACCTGCTCCCAACTTTGCAGAATTTCAGAAAACGCGCGCTGGGGGTTCCCTTGGCAAAATTGACATAGCTCGGCTCCACGGGCACTTTTAGAGGCGCGGTTTGCAGCAAAATGTTGTGCTAGGTTGGCACTTCAAGGAAATTCTAGTTAGGACATGATGGCATTCGCGCCAGGGTGTTTTTTCTGGCCTTCTTTTTGCAGGAGTTTGACCTGCTCCCAACTTTGCAGAATTTCAGAAAACGCGCGCTGGGGGTCCCCTTGGCAAAATTGACATAGCTCGGCTCCACGGGCACTTTTAGAGGCGTGGTTTGCAGCAAAATGTTGTGCTAGGTTGGCACTTGAACGAAATTCTAGTTAAGACATGATGGCATTCGCGCCAGGGTGTTTTTTCTGGCCTTCTTTTTGCAGGAGTTTTACCTGCTCCCAACTTTGCAGAATTTCAGAAAACGCGCGCTGGGGGTCCCCTTGGCAAAATTGACATAGCTCGGCTCCACGCGCACTTTTAGAGGCGCAGTTTGCAGCAAAATGTTGTACTAGGTTTGCACTTCAAGGAAATCCTAGTTAGGACATGATGGCATTCGCGCCAGGATGTTTTTTCTGGCCTTCTTTTTGCAGGAGTTTGACCTGCTCCCAACTTTGCAGAATTTCAGAAAACGCGCGCTGGGGGTCCCCTCGGCAAAATTGACATAGCTCGGCTCCACGGGCACTGTTAGAGGCGCGGTTTGCAGCAAAATGTTGTGCTAGGCTGGCACTTCTAGGAAATTATAGTTAAGACATGATGGTATTCGCGCCAGGGTGTTTTTTCTTGCCTTCTTTTTGCAGGAGTTTGACCTGCTCCCAACTTTGCAGAATTTCAGAAAACGCCCGCTGGGGGTCCCCTTGGCAAAATTGACATAGCTCGGCTCCACGGGCACTTTTAGAGGCGCAGTTTGCAGCAAAATGTTGTGCTAGGTGGGCACTTCAAGGAAATCCTAGTTAGGACATGATGGCATTCGCGTCAGGGTGTTTTTTCTGGCCTTCTTTTTTTCAGGAGTTTGACCTGCTCTAAACTTTGCAGAATTTCAGAAAACGCGCGCTGGGGGTCCCCTTGGCACAATTGACATAGCTCGGCTCCACACGCACTTTTAGAGGCGCGGTTTGCAGCAAAATGTTGTGCTAGGTTGGTACTTTAAGGAGATTTTAGTTAAGACATGATGGCATTCGCGCTAGGGTGTTTTTTTGGCCTTCTTTTTGCAGGAGTTTGACCTGCTCCCAACTTTGCAGAATTTCAGAAAACGCGCGCTGGGGGTCCCCTTGGCAAAATTGACATAGCTCGGCTCCACGGGCACTTTTAGAGGCGCGGTTTGCAGCAAAATGTTGTGCTAGGTTTACACTTGAAGGAAATCCTAGTTAGGACATGATGGCATTCGCGCCAGGGTGTTTTTTCTGGCCTTCTTTTTGCAGGAGTTTGACCTGCTCCCAACTTTGCAGAATTTAAGAAAAGGCGCGCTGGGGGTCCCCTTGGCAAAATTGACATAGCTCGGCTCCACGGGCACTTTTAGAAGCGCGGTTTGCAGCAAAGTGTTGTGCTAGGTTGGCACTTTAAGTATATTATAGTTAAAACATGATGGTATTCGCGCCAGGGTGTTTTTTCTGGCCTTCTTTTTGCAGGAGTTTGACCTGCTCCCAACTTTGCAGAATTTCAGAAAACGCGCGCTGGGGGTCCCCTTGGCAAAATTGACATAGCTCGGCTCCACGGGCACTTTTAGAGGCGTGGTTTGCAGCAAAATGTTGTGCTAGGTTGGCACTTCAACGAAATTCTAGTTAAGACATGATGGCATTCGCGCCAGTATTGTAATTTGAGCTGAATAATCGAACGAGCCGGGTGTAAACCAGATGAACTGAAAATTAACAAACACTTAGATTTTGTTAAAAAAGTTTGATTCTTTGCCGTTTTAAAGCAGAAGTGTGGACAGATTAAGAGATAGAGAGAGTCCGCGGTTTCTGTTTGATTCAATTTCATTTTTATCGAAGGAACAGGAGTTGAAATGAAATTTTGTGCGTGGGTAAATATTATCTTGCGACATACGTCGTTCGTGTTTTAACATAAACGAAAGCTCAGAGATCTTTAAAATCAGGTTTTGATGTTAAGCAGAAGTGCGGGCTGCTACAGTTTAAGAGTGTTTGTTTGATAGGTGCTTGAGCTAGGCCACTAATTTACCAATGCTTGTCGGCTTTTAAATTCACTTTTTGTTGTGAACATTGAGAGTTCAGAGAGTTGCGTGTTTCCAATACTAGTAACGTGTAGTAATGGCTTTTTGTTTTGCAAAATACACGCAAGAATAACAAAGGTTTTTCCCTCCAATTTAAATACACGCATATGCGTGAAATTACACGCAAATGCGTGTCACTACCATATCAGTAAATTTTACACGCGTGTAATTACACGCACTGTCCACGCACTGTCCATGAATACTACACGCAGACTACACGTATTTTACGCGCGTGTAGGTGCTGCAATCCCTTTGACCGGTACTGTACACGTAAGTTAGTGGAAAGAAAAAAAAACGCGGAAGAAATACTTAAGTGTCAAGTACACTACCATTGGAAACCGAAGTTCATTTTTGCACAACATTCTTATTTTAATAAGCCTGTTGTGCTTTAATCAGCGGGAGAAAGTGAAGGCCGTTGGCGATAACAACAATTTGGAAGCCGCAAAGAAAGACGATGATCAAAGCAATGCTACGGGTGTCGCAACATCTACAGCAGAATTAGGCGAGGCGCAAGAAAGTGCAAGCAAAAGGTGTCATACATTTCAAGAGTCGTGGAAGACTAGAAGACCCTGGCTGAAATTTGACGCGAAAGAAAACGCTATGTTTTGCAGTTATTGCAGATAGTTTTCGAAAGATAAATCTGCCTTTGGAAGCCAAAAAGGTAACAACAGTTTTCGTCTTGATGGGATCAAAAACATGAAATAAGTGAGGTGCATAAGACAGCCAAATTAGCTCATGATGCTAGCAATGCTCAACCTGGAACGGCACCACTGGAAGCGTGTCTGATTAACATGGAAAAAGAAGCTCTTGATCGCCTAGTGAAACTTATATTATATGAAATATTATATTATATGAAACCTATATTTCACTTCTCAAGAAACTTGTAGAGTTGAAATTCAGGCTTTTCACTCTCTGGCACGGCGACCAGGCAAACACCAAGAGATCGGACCTTTCCAGAAAGGCTTAATTACGTGCAAGCTTCTACTTCATGCTTCTCTAGCCTTGGCTCTAATAGCACTCGCAGGAGATGTTGAACTTAACCCTGGATATAGGAGTTTGAAGGATATTAGAAGGTCGTGAGGATTAAGGATTGCTCATCTAAATATTCGAAGCCTGAGGAACAAATCAGACACGCTACGCCTGGAGGGTTTGGATAATAGAACGATCGATATTCTTACACTCAGTGAAACTTGGCTAGATGATTCCTTTGAAGATTCTCATGTTACTATTCCAGGATACACCTGTATTCGCCTGGATAGGTCTGGAGCTAAGGAGGGATATGGTGGAGTAGCAATCTACGTAAAGGAAGGCTTATCGTTTCGTGTTAGGAATGATCTTTACTCAGCCATAAACGAATGCCTATGGATTGAGCTAACGCGCACAAAATGTCACCCAGTATTGATTTGTTGTGCATATACAGCCCCCGGATTTGACTTTACAAACTTTATTTCAAACTTGGAGATATCTATGGAGAAAGTTAACCTGGATAAATGTGATTTCGTACTTCTCGGCGAGCTTAATGCAAATATGCTGCCATATTCCAGAATGAAAGAAAAACAAGAGCTTAAAAAATTTGGAATTTCACAAGATCTTGCGCAACTCATTACTGAAGCTACCCGAGTGACAGAAACCTCTCAAACTTTGCTTGACGTGATTTTTGCATCACTGACTACGGTGTCGTTCCCATTCCGCTGAGTAATCACTACCTCGTCTATTGTGTTTTTAAAGCAGGTGTAACTAAGGCACCACCAAAAACAATTGAATACCGTTCTTATAAAAACTTTGCTGCGAACACCTTTCTAGCGGACTTGGAGAGCGTTCCATGGCACGTTATTGAAAACGAGGAAGACATTGACAGCGCTGTGTTTGTTTGGAATCAGTTGTTCTCTGATCTGCATGCGCCTGTAAAAAGACAAAGAATAAGAGGTGTTCCGCTACCGTGGCTGAGTGATAAAATCACTGAGGCGATTAAGGATCGTGATTTTCACCATCGTAAAGCTGTAAAAACTAATTCTGTATTCCACTGGGCTTGCTATAGGAAGCTAAGTTAAGGCAGCGGAATTTATCCAAGTATTATTGTGACTTGATTAAAGAGGCAAAAGGGGATTCAGGGAAGATCTGGAAGGCAGTAAATGAGGTGTCTTCACGTAACTCCAAATCTTCGAGCCCGCAATGTATCGTAATCGAGGGTGTTGAACACACTACTCCAGCTTCTATTGCATCCGTGCTCAACTATTATTTCGCACACATTCACAGAAGTCTTGCAAATAAAATATCTACTGCTGCTACTGTATGTTCCCAGTCAGATCGGCCACGGAATTACAGTCTTTCTCGCTGAACGAAGTTGATGAGGAAACGGTACTCAAGCATCTGCTTTCTCTGAAGACAAATAAAGCTATTGGTTTGGACAACATCAGTACGAGACTTTTAAAATGTGGTGCACGCGCTATTTGTCCCTCGATCACCAAGCTACTGAATCTCTCTATTCGCACCAGCAATTTTCCTGAAATAATTGGAAATGCTCGAAAGTGGCCGCACTTTTCAAATCTGGAGATAGGACAAATGCGTCAAATTATCGCCCAATTTCTATTCTGCCAACGATGGGTAAAATGTTGAAAAAGTAGTCCATTGTCAATTTTATGACTTTCTGTTTTGAAATAATCTTATTTCAAGCAAACAATTTGGCTTTCGTCCCAAGCTATCCACAACATCAGCTCTTACTAGTTTTGCAGATGAGGTCCTATTGCATAATTATGGAGAGTGGAGAACTGTGCGGGGCAGTGTTGTTAAATCTGACCAAGGCATTCGATACTGTTGACCATGACATCTTGACACTGATATAAATTCTGTATTTAGTTTTAAATATTTGAGAGTAATGTTGTCCTCAACTTTTACATGGTCCGACCATGTTGAGTATATTTCATCTAAGATAAATAAGAATCTTGGTCTTTTACGTAGAATTAAGTACTATTTACCTTACAATGCCAGGTTACTCTTTTATAACAGTTTAGTGCTACCTATTTTTGATTATGCGGATTTAGTCTGGGGTGACAAGGACAAGGTCTCTTTAATGAAGGAACTGCAAATTCTGCAAAACAAAGTAGCTAAGTTGATATTAGACAGACCACTTCACTCCTCATCAACCAATGCTTTAACAGTCCTAGGATGGATGAATCTCGAAGAACATAGGAAATGTCATCGATGTATATATGCATACAAATGTATTAATGGACAATTAGAACATTCTTTGGACATTGTAAGAAAGAGTGACATGCACTCCTACAATACTCGCAACAAAGATACTATAACGCTCCCCAAAATCAAACACAATTGGGGAAAACATCGTTCACGGTAGCACTGTTTTAAACACTTTAATGAGTTACATGTAGAGCAAACTATAAGAAAATCAGCAAGTTTTCCAGTTTTTAAGAAGTGATATAATTTAATGTCGTTGTTCCTAGCGAATGTAAGCTAACCGTCGCGACTTGCAATTGAACCAGAGCTACTTAATGAAATACAAACAACTCGTGATGGCGTTAATGGGGGAACACTGCCTTGCGTTTGGTTAGCCCATGCGACTTCCGGCGATAGCGTGACAAAACAACCTCACTTATCTCCCCAGCACTACGAGCTGAATGACAGACAGCACGTGCTGGATCGGACAAGAGTATCGGTTAGCAAGCGATGTTCAAAGGCGATGAAAAAACAACAAGCTTGGGGGAAGTCGCTGCGCAGACTTAACCGCACCACACAGGAGTGACCCTTTGTTTATTACACGGGAATACATGACCAACCTCGTCTCCAAAGGGAGGGAGGGAGGGAAAATTAAACGATAGATTTACAATCAGTACTAGCTGCGTTGCTTAGACGAACTCAAAGTGGACTCTGAACAGTTGACCGAGCTTTTATATGGAGACGTTTGTCTGCTGGTAAGCCACTAGAAAAGGCTTTATTAGTGAACAGCTTACCCTAGCACGTGTAACACCTTAAACATGAATAGTGCTTTAATGCTTTGCACCAATGCTATCGTTCGTTGTAACGTTCTGAAGGTAACAAAGCTACAATGTTTTAGGTTGAGCTACAATAAAGCTTACAGTTTGCTGACCTTTGGAATACAACTACTCAATAGCTCTATAGAAAGTGATGCCGCCATGAAAGGCTCATTGAGTACGTACGTCACGCTCCATTAACTATATTTTACTGGCGTGACAGTAAAATCTCATTTAATTAAATTTTTATTATTTTGTTTCTAATTTTTAATGTTTTAACTTTTTTATTTTAATTTATTATTATTATTATTTTTTGTAGTGCATACATGTATACTGCGAATATTGCTGTAAATATTACATATATTCCGACTTTGCTTTATATTCCTAGATTTTAATTGTATTCTAACGTAATATAATTATATCTAATATTAGGACCTCTATGTAAACCACTTTTAGTGATGGAGCCTCCTAATAAAAGATTGTTATTATTATTATATCGTTTACCATCTGACTTGAGCAGAACGACCTTTTAGGGATTTTGTTGGACTATGCAGCCTCCAGGAAAGAAATGGTGTTAACACTGGTAAGAGTTACATGAATTGATAAACAGGCAGCAACGTTTATGCATTATATTGCTGAAACTGTGAAGAAAGATTTTGCTAACAAGCTTCGGCAGGCCAAAATGTTCTGTTCTGAATGATTTATCAACTGATATCTCTGTTACTGACGAGGAACTGGTTTGTGTAAGATATCTTGAAGATGGTAGACCTGTAACAAAGTTCTTGTCTATTCAGGCATTGGGTAAGGCAGATGCAGTAGCATTGTTGCAGCCATAGGCCATTTCAGAAACGTGAGAGGACTGGGAAAGAGTATGGTTGTTTTCCGTTTTTTTTTTGAAAAACTAAGATATTCAAGTGAAAGATCAACTAAATTTGAGTCTTAAAGTGCACCTAACCCCAAAATATTTTTTTCGCTTAAATAAATCTTTGCACCTGTTCGAAACGCAGTGCGCCTTTTGAAACTAAATCTTTACTTTTTTATAGGCTGTAAGAGTTACGAAATCTAGCCATCATCTGTTGCACGACCGAGCTAGTAAGGGGCATGGGTCTATTCCTGGGTTGACGTCACAGACTGATTTGCATCGTATTAAGTCTTTGTAAACATGCATGCAAATAAGTTTATGACATCAACCCAGGAATAAACCCATTCCCCTTACTTGCTCGGTCGTGGAACAGACGATGGCCAGATTTCTTAACTTTTACCGCCTGTAAAAAGTCAAGATTAGGGCTAGAAAAGGGCAATAAAGCGCAATGCGTATCAAACAGGTGCAAAGAGTCATTAAAGCGAAAAAAATATTTTGGGGTTAGGTGCACTTTAACCACGAATAGAGGTATTTGGAGGAGGAAAATGGCAAAATGGTAGCTCTTCAAATATCACCCAAAATAGAGAGTTTGTATGGATTGGGTAGACAGGCCACAAAATTAAAAGGGTTTCTATGGAATTTTGCAACTTTTGGAAGGCTCCCATTTGGACAATTTTCCTTTGAAAACTCTTAAACTTGGTTGGGTAGCTTTTCATTCATAAACCTTTCAGTTGCAATGTTTAGATTTTCAATGTAATCAATATAAGAAACTCGCCCCAGTGCTCTCACGTTTCTGCAATGGGCTATTGCTAAGGCTTTCCTTGATGAAACAGACATGCAACCAAATGAATGGCGTAACAAGACTGTTGGGATGAGCACAGACGGTGCTTCTGTCATGACTGGGATTAGAAATGGTGTAGTTACAAAGATTAAAGCTGATGTACCACACTTAATTTCTGTACATTGCATTGCACATCGATTAGAACTTGGTATAAAGGACTGTATCAAGCAAGTTGCCTACATGTTCCTGGCTAAGCTGGAAGACTACCTTTTATCTATTTATGAGTTTTATAGTAATATACCCCTCAACTGGCACAACTTGAAGGGAACTGGAACTGCTTTGAATATCAAAGTTCTGATACCAGCCAATGTTTTAAGGGAACACAGTGGATACCCCATCACGCGCAAGCAGCGAAAGCAATCAAGCAGGATTGGCCTTGTCTTAACCGCCGACCAGTTAGCTCAGTTGGTAGAGTACCGGACTGCCGTGCGGGAGGTCGCAGGTTCAAACCTCGACCGGACCAACACTCAGGGTCTTTAAATGACATCTGCAAATGGTTAGACTTTCAAGTCTTCTCGGATAAGGACGATAAACCGTAGGCCCCGTCTCACAGTACTGGTGTGGGACGTTAAAGAACCCACACACTGTTCGAAAAGAGTAGGGGACATTGTCCCCGGTGTGATGGCTTATCACTTAATCTGTTCTGGGGGCACCTGTATATTCCACTATTCTCTCTAATACGATTGTAAACTGCGTGGCTGCAATTTGCGCCTATAAATAAGCAGTCTGGCAAAGTCCCCCACAAAGTGTTGTAAAGCGCTTTGAGCCTCTGGATAAAGCGCTATATAAATTTTTTTTTTTTGTCTTCTGGCCCACCTAGACTCTGTGTCCATTAATGGCCATCAGCTGATGCCAAACCAAAAGCTACAGGCTTTGTGAGGCTCCTCAGGTCATTTGAATTTGTTTACTTTCTTCATTTCTTTCAAGACCTTTGCCAGATTCTGGCAAGAATGTCTCTCAAGTTCTAGGCTAATGACACTTCAGTGGAGAATGTGACCACATGTGTTGCAACAACTTTGTGTGGTGTTCGTGGCCTAGGTACAACACCAGGAAGTCATCATGAAGCTGTATTTTTGAGGGAAGTTGCAGATGGAACTGTTTATAAGGGACAGGAACTTGTAGGTGACAGAGATAGTGCAATACTGAATGTCAGCCATAACAAGCAGGCCTTACTCAACGCAATTGCTGCTCATCTTCAGCATAGGTTTTCTTCATTTGAAAATGAGGACATATTTAAGAATATGTCCATTTTTAATTTTAAGAACTGACCCTTAGGTTTAGAGGAGCTTCAGGTGTATGGCAATGAACAGCTTTCATCAGTAGTACATGTAGATCATTTTGAAGAACTGTTGATAAGGAATGATTGTGACATTGATTCTGTTCCTTTGGAGTGGGTTGAATTGAAGATACATGACTTGTATATGTTTCCAGTTTGGTGGCAGCTAAACCAGCAGTTTCTTACAGTTGTACTTAGACTTATGACAAAGAGTTATCAGACAAAATGAAGATAGATTCAAGAATACCATCCTGGTGCTTATGATTGTGCTGCTGATTCCAATCCACACTAGTGAAGTTGAGAGAGGCTTTTCTCTTATGAACAGGGTAAAACAAGATTGGCAGGCAAGGCTAACAACCCCCCACTTAAATGAACTGATGCGCATTTCTCTTTTGGGTCCTGCATGCAATGAATTTGAACCAATGGAAACTATAAGGTGGGAGAAGAGCTAGAAGACCCCAAATTCAGCCCCATGGACCCAGAAGAAGACAGGCAAGATGTGAATATGATCTGGATGCTGGAGACAGCTCTGATTCTGAAGAAGAACAGTAAATTGCAAGACTCTAAAGACATTTGAATTAAGTTTCCCGGCAAGCTTTTTTCAAAAAGTGTTCATTTGTGAGGTTCCAACTTCCAATTTCTTTTCCTGTTATTATACTGTAATTTTTGTTGATTTTTATAATACTACAGGGCTTCCGGGATTATGCGTTTTTTTTTTCAGTAAATTATGCACTATCTTTTGGCGAATTGTGCGCCAAAAATCCCGAATTATGCAAATCGCGCAATATTTTCAGCGAAAAATTGAACGCTTTTTGCAACGAAGCGGTGGCTATTTGCAGTGCTCCAAGCTGCGACTGTTTTGGTCGCCATGGCGAGTGAAAAAATAATTTGCCGACTAAATATTACGAGCAGGTTACCAATTTGGCAACTGGTGCAGTAGAAAAGGCTGCTTGTTTATCGACAGGGTTTTTTCCAATATAATCACTAAGCCAAACAAATTTAATCACAATTTTTGATGGATCTTCCATCAATGTATTTTATTTCTTTCGCACACTCTGTAGGAACTACAAAATATTGCCAGTGAAAAAGGAAAACTATTATTTTATTCATGAGAAAGCTGCGACAAATATACAGTCACTACATGCATTCAGTTACAAATAAAGAAAAAAAATTAAACTCGATCTTATCACCTATCTCTTATGGTCTCGCAATGTTCATAGGCGTCAACAGTCAGAAAGGTCGAGATATTTATCTTTTCCGGTTTATCGCTGTGAGTGTCGCGTCCCGTGGTTACAAAAGCTGACTTCAATTCGCCACTCTGCCTCTAATTTCTAATTCTTTGCCGGGTAAAAAAATTCGCCGGCAAATGTCCTCAAACTTGATTTCAACTCCGCTCGATGAATGTCAAAGCTCGTGAGCATCGACGCTCAGAGCTATGCGGCCTTGATGTCACAATCTCTGCGCGCTACGATTGGCCCATTGCATGTCTTTTCCACTACGTCATTGGAATCTCAGGAATCTTACCTTACAACAGGAATGTTGCCTACAAACATTCTTTCGATCACTCGAGATTTTTACCGCATGCACAGTACTTACGCACGGCTCTATAATGCTGCCGCCTCGCCAGCCTCGCGTCTTCGCTCGGCTGGCTCGTGGCAATTAGAATAGTAAAAATAAAATAGAATAAAAAACTTACAATACTTACAGTATAACTTTAGAGTAATAAGTAAAATGTAGAATTTTTAAAAAATCACAATATTAAATTAAATCAATAAAAATCTAACTCAAAGCCTTTTTAAATAAATACGTTTTTACAGAGCGTTTAAAAGACTCGATAGAGGTTTCCTGTCATATTGGCAGTGGAAAACTGTTCCATAAAAGAGGGGCAGCTATCGAAAACGCGCAATCTCCTATAGTCTTCTTTGTTATTAGCCGAGGTCTTTCTAATAATATACCATTATTGTTACGGCTTAGTTGATAATGCGAGGCTGGTAAGACAGAGACTAGATCCTTAAGATAGCTAGGCGCAATGCCATGAAGTATCTTAAATGTAACAAGGAGAATCTTGAAATCTACGCGCAAGCGCACTGGTAACCAGTGAAGTTCCGGTGGACTCGCGAGACAAATACTTTCTTATGTGCCGGATATTGTACAGATAATAAAACGAGCTAGTGCAAGCCTTAGTCACATGAGTCGACATGTCCAGATGAGAATCAAACCAGGTGCCCAAATTGCGCACTGAAGAGACGGGCGATACCTCAGCTTGGCCAATCTTGATCTTGTCAACGGACACCCTCGATAACTGTCTTTCCGTGCCAATGATTAAGAACTCAGTTTTGTCGTCGTTTAGCATCAACTCATCTCTCATCCATGCGCGAACATCGCGAATACAGTTTTCCATCGCAATAACGAATAATGAATGAGTCTAGATTTTAATTTAATATTTAGAGACATTAATTGTAAAGCGCTATTGATCTGTCATTGTAAATAGCGCTCTATAAGTAATAAATTATTATTATTATTATAACAGCATCAGCCTCACTGGTATTATCAACGGGATTAAATGATATATATAGCTGTGTATCGTCCGCATAGGTGTGAACGGATGGTAGATGCGATTTCATAATGTCAAACAACGAACTCGCGTAGATGGTAAATAAGAGGGGGCCTAAGCAAGAGCCTTGTGGGACCCCGCAAGTCAGGTTACATTTTTCAGAGAGCGTTCCGTTAACAGAGACCTGCTGCGTTCTTCCCGCCAAATAAGATTTAAACCATAATAAAGCCTTATCCCGAAGGCCAAGCTTGGACTGCAGCCTGTGCAGAAGAATACCGTGGTCTACGGTATCAAACGCAGCACTGAGATCTAACATGACAAGCAATGTGACGTGGCCTTTGTCCATATTTAGCAACAGATCGTTCTTAACTTTTAATAACGCCGTCTCAGTGCTGTGATTCTGCCGATATGCGCTTTGGAGAACAGGAAATAAGTTGTTGGCTGTCATGTGATATTGTAATTGGATAGCCACGTCAAAGGTCACACATATGTTGGCGTGCATCGTGTTGACACCATGCTTTTGTTTGCTAGTTCAGTTTGCTTTGGTTCATTTAAAAATTTAATTTTGTCTGGCTTTGCCAGAGACTGGTGTCACTTTCCTTCAAGAAGACTACTGTATGCATCAATTTGCTTGAGTATTTTTTTCTTGTTGAGATCGATGTTTGCGTTTATCCCTCTGATCTTTGTTGACTTTGTTAATAATAATAATAATAATAATAATAATAATTTACTACTTATATAGCGCTATTTACAATAAAAAGATCAATAGCGCTTTACAATTAATGTCTCTTGTTCTCACGCATAAAGACTTTTGACTATTTTGTGTGTTGTATATGCCGCTGTGGAATTGATCAGGCATTATTTTGTCAGTTGAAGGTATTTGGTTAGATTTCCTGCTAACGTGATCGCTCTGCATATCGCACAATGTCTTTGCTACTGCAAAAAAGATAATTTATGCAGCCTGCTCGATTAAGGCAGGCAGATTTGTTATTGGTCGAAATTAACAATACTAAGGTCCATGAGTCCAGCCTTGAGTTCGGGGGAGGAGCGCGGGCTCCTTTCCCGAACAGCGGCTGGTAATCGAGCCTAGTAATGCTGCGGCACATTCTGCTGATAGTGACATATTTTACGCAGTGATTTATCTATCTGCGCGTTCCAAGACTTACAGTAATCTTTGTTTCTCAAAGCAGTGTCAAACTGCTGTGTAACTTAAAAACTGTCCTTGTATGTGTCAACTTCATTCATGATGACACATCGATGGCGAGGTGCGAAAAAGGATCGTGACAAAAATGCAGTGATCTGAACTATGTTTGGACATAAAACGATACACATCAACCTCCCCTTTATCAGATCGCAAATGTCAATGGATGTGGAAATTATAGGTGTTGCTGCCATTACGCGTGATGTCACGCAAGCCCTAGTTCCCCGTTCCCGATAGGCGTTGCGGTATGAGAAAAAACCATGTGCTCAATCGATCGAAGGTAGTGTTTCACGGCAGTTCGTCTTATAGGGATTCGTTTAAGGCCTATTTACCGTTGCCGTCTACTTTACAAGGACACAAACGTAAGTTCTCAATTGTTTTCTTGTTTATTTAGTCTTTCCCGCATTCATTGTTGTAATTTCCTTTTCGTTTTAGTTTTCGAAACCGTACAAAGATCGTTCAAGGTTATAAACGTGCAAGCAACGAATTACAAAGTACGCGTCTTCAAGTTTGTGTTGTTTTAATCGTTTCAAGGCCCCCACATTCGTTTCGAAAAGTTTATCCTTTATCGCCTACTGGATCTGTGAAGCTTATTCTACGTTTATTCGTAAAGTTCGGGCGAATGGTTCGCCACTTATCGTTTATTTGGATGCAACTGTGTTTGGAGGAAATACCCGAAGGATTAAAATAGTGCCCAGTCCGCCATGAGCCAAGGATTGGCCACCGAAGGTACTGGATCGGGAAACGCGTCAGACGAAGACGACCACGAAACTCGCGAACGGAAACTAACTGAAAAGGGTCGAGAAGAGAAATTAAGGCGACTGAAAAATGGTCAAACCGCCAAATTAGCTGCTGTTTCAAAACAAAGGAATGCTCTTACAAGCTTAATGGAAGAGGAGAACAATCTCCACTTGGTTAAATCAGGGATAAATGATTTGAACACAGCTTTCAGGGAGTATCAAGAAGCATTTGACCTTCACTATCGTGAGTTGATTTCTGAAGAGGATCAAGACAAGGAGCTTAATCGTTATGAGAGTAAGGAGAAGTCACTATTGGAATTTAGGAAACAGGTCATGGAGTGGATCAGTGTGGCAGAACGTCGCTTAGCAGAAGAATTTGATCTACTTTCAGAGGCAAAGTCAAGTTCACGTAAATCTTCCCATGCTAGTACACATTCAAACAAGTCTTCGGCCAGCTCCACTTCATCTGCCCGTGCGAAAGAGAAGCTTAGACTAGCTGAATTGCAAGCCGAAAGAGAAATGCTAGAACGCAAGCAAGCACTACGAGCGGCAGATGAAGTCCTGAAATTAGAAACCGAAATAGCGAAAGCCAAAGCACGAGAAAGGGTGTACGCCAGTTTAGAGGAAGACCACGGCAACATGGAAGACAAGAATGAGATTGTTCCCAACTCTAAACAAAGTCAGCCTGAGTTCATGGCTTCAACACCTGCCACTCAGCTCAACCCCGTCGCACCAGAGTTCCATTCAGATGGCCAGGTAAGCAAGATCTCGCCTCAGGCTAACAGAAATACCACTGATGGCTCACAAAGAATCATTGCACCCTCCGACATCCCTTACCAAGCGGACTCTCAGGAAAGGTCGTTCGAGGAAGTGATGGCCATGCAGCGTCAACAAAATGAGCAAATGATTGCAACTCACCAGCAGTTGGCTGCGGCAATGACTCTGCCTCAACCTGAGGTGCATAAGTTTAAAGGAGACCCTATCAAATATGGAACATTCATTATGGCATTCAGAGCACGGATAGAATCTAGAACATACAACGCAGCGGATTGCTTGTACTACTTGGAACAACATCTTGAAGGAGAACCGCGAGAACTTATTGGAGGCTGCCTGCACATGGACCCTTCTGAAGGATATGAGGAAGCTAGAAGGCTACTAGAGAAAGAATATGGGGATCCCTTTAAGGTCTCAATGGCATATGTGAACAAAGCTCTTAAATGGTCTCCAATTCAGCCAGATGATGCACCAGCACTGAAACGTCTCTCGCTTTTCTTAATCAAGTGTAAAAATGCTATGATGAGCGTGTCCCATATGAATCAGTTAAACCATCCCACAAATATGCAGACCATTGCAAAAAAGCTTCCCACTCATCTACAAGCAAGATGGCGTGATCGCGCCGTTAAATTAAAAGAGAAGGGAACAATAGCGAGCTTTAAAGATCTTGCTGAGTTTGTGACCTCTGCAGCTGAATCAGCGAACGACCCTGTGTTCGGTGTGCAAGCTTTAGGTAGCAGTCAGGAGAGGCGTAGAGATAACAACAAGAGAGACACCAAGAAAAGGCCCTCACCGCCAGATCAAACAAGCAGCAGTTTTGCCACCAGCATCACTCCTCCTCCTCTTCCTGGTTCTGGAGCTGGCCACCCAAGCATCAAAGCAAAATCGTGCCCTTTCTGTAACGCGACCCATGATCTAGACGATTGTGCGGAGTTCCTCAAGAAGACGACGGATGATAGAAAGTCATTCCTTAAGGATAGGAAGTTGTGCTTTGCCTGTTATGAAGCTGATCATGTATCAAAAGGTTGTGTAAAGAGGCGCACCTGCAAGAAGTGCAAGAAGCGGCACCCGACAGCGTTGCATATTGACGGTTTCACGTTGAATAGAGAGAGCGCTGGAAACGAACCCCAAGTCACTGAAGTCCAGTCCGTTTTGGTTAGCAACGCGCGCATTGATGTCTCTAAAACTGTACACGGTGCAATGAACAATAAGGAGACTTTAGTGTTACATGCCATACTTCCAGTCAAAGTAAAGCAGAAAGGCAGTGACAAGTCGGTTACTACGTACGCATTTTATGATAACGGAAGTGGTGGCTGTTTTGCAACCGAAAGCATCAGGAAGCAACTAGGAGCGGACGGAGTGAAGGTTATGCTGCGACTCGCGACCATGCATGGAGAAAGCCAAGTAGAAAGCACCAGCATGGACAACCTCATTGTTTCAAGCCTAGATGATAGTAATCCTATCGATTTACCTCGCTCATACACAAGAGATGAAATCCCGGCAGATCACCGCCAAATTCCAACACCTGATCTCATAAATCAGTGGACACACCTCTCTGAGGTTGCGAAGAAAATTCCTGAGTTTGAGCCCCATTTGGAGATCGGGTTACTCATTGGCAGCAATTGCCCAGCAGCTCTAGAGCCGTTAGAAGTAGTACCTTGTCAAAGCGATGGCCCATATGCCCTCCGTCTTCGCCATGGTTGGACAGTCAGTGGACCCCTGCAAATTAAAACTGAACATGATGGAGACAGGATAATTGCAAATCGAATTACCATTAGAGAAGTAGAAACGCAAAAGGAAATCATTGCTCCAAAGTCATTGCTCCGAATGTTAGAGATGGACTTCAATGATCACACTGTGAGCAAAGTACCGGACGAGCGTGGGCCCTCTCAAGAAGACAAAAGGTTTCTAAACGTGGTAGAAAAGGAGACAAAAATCGTCGATGGCCACTACCAAGTCCCTCTTCCCTTCCGACATAATGATGTCATTATGCCCAACAACAAGGAACAGGCTATCAAGAGAGCTAACTGGCAGAAGAAGAAGATGCTGAGGGATTCTAAGTATCGCTCCGACTATGTTGCCTTTATCAATGATGTCATCGCCAAGGGTTATGCACAAAGGGTTCCAAACCAGTCACCGACGCCGATGCCAGGCAAGGTGTGGTACCTCCCTCACCATGGGATTTATCACCCGAAAAAACCCGGAAAAATACGCGTGGTATTCGACTGCAGCGCAAAGTCCGAAGGAGTGTCCCTCAACGACCGTTTACTCCAAGGTCCAGATCTCACAAACTCTCTTGTAGGAGTGCTAGCCAGATTTCGTGAGGACCCTGTTGCCTTCATGGGAGATGTGGAAGCTATGTTCCACCAGGTCAAAGTGCCCCCAGAACAGCATGACTATCTTCGTTTCTTATGGTGGCCAGACGGCAATCTGGAGGCTGATTTAGAAGAGTATCGAATGGTCGTACATCTATTTGGAGCGGTCTCCTCACCAAGTGTTGCTAACTTTGCCCTTAAACAAACCGCAAGGGATAACGAAGAAGAGCATGGTACTCTGGTTGCTGACACGTTGCGAAAGAACTTCTACGTGGATGATTGTCTACGTTCTGTAAACTCAGAAGGTTCAGCGGTGGAGCTGATTGAAGGCCTTCGTCGGTCTTGCCAGAAGGGTGGATTCCGCCTCACCAAGTTTACTTGCAATCGTCGCGCAGTCCTAGACAGCATACCCGAGACTGAGCGATCGAAGGAAGTCAAATCTATTGCTCTTGACTACGACGACCTTCCTGTTGAGCGTGCCTTAGGGGTACAGTGGTGCGTACAGTCAGACAGCTTTGGATTTCGAATCGTCATTAGCAGTAAACCCTTCACAAGACGAGGAGTCTTATCAACCGTATCATCAATCTTTGATCCCCTGGGCTTCATCGCTCCTTTCACGCTCTTGGCAAAGAAGTTGTTACAGGACCTATGCTGCCACAAGGATCTCGACTGGGACGACGACATTCCAGAAGATTACCGCAGTAAATGGATGGGATGGTGTGCAGAGCTTCCCGTGCTTGAGCAATTCCACATCGAGCGGTGTCTCAAACCACCAGATTTTGGTCCAGTTGTTTCCAGACAGCTTCACTTGTTCTCCGACGCCAGCACAATGGGTTATGGATGTGCGGCTTACCTCCGTCTACAGGACGACACAGATCGCGTCCATTGTTCCTTTCTAATGGGCAAGGCCCGGCTCACACCCACCAAGGCCGTAACAGTCCCACGGCTAGAACTAACCGCTGCAACCGTTTCTGTGCGTGTCGGACAAATGCTAAACAAGGAACTAGAGATCAAGCCTGAGAGTGTCATCTACCACACCGACTCTACCACAGTTCTCCGCTACATAGGAAACGAGCGGAAAAGGTTTCAAATATTTGTCGCAAACCGCGTGCAGCTGATCAGGGACTTCACAAGTCCCATGCAATGGAAATATGTAGACACTGATAGTAACCCAGCAGACGACGCCTCAAGAGGACTAAGTGCTGCAACACTTCTACAGCAGCAACGTTGGACCAAAGGCCCACAGTTCTTGTGGAAAATGGAATCTGAGTGGCCGCAGCAGCCCTTCCCAGTTGGCGAGGTCCTAGACGACGACCCTGAGGTCAGAAAAGTTGTTTCTGCCAGTACTACGGTAATGGAAGACCCAGCTGCGTCCATCAACAAGCTGATAGAATATCACTCAAACTGGCATCGTCTGAAATTGGCAGTGGCTGTGTTCCTCAGAATCAAAGCTGTGCTACGAAAGCGGAAGGAGATTAGAAAGCGTGCTAGCCTTGAGACAGATCCAAATCTCGACCGAGCAAGTTTAAGCATTAAGACATCCAGAGCTGGAACAAAGGGAGTGGATATCTGCTACACACCGCTCACAGTCCAAGAGTTTGAAGAGGCTGAGATCGCCATCCTCCGCTATGTTCAGTCACAGTCTTTCAGTAAGGAATTGGATGCCCTCAAACAAGTAAGCAGCAGAGATGGTGGAGATCAACGGGGTCGGGCAAAGCAGAAGAAAATGGTGCTCAAGAAAACGAGTTCCCTAACTCGACTGGACCCCTTCATTCATGAAGGCCTCCTTCGGGTTGGTGGCCGTCTCAGCAGGGCTGACGATCTTCCAGAAGAAACGAAACACCCTTCCATTCTGCCTCGCAAGAGTCACGTTACAAACCTGATCATCCAGCACATACACGAACGCCTAGCACATGCAGGTCGCGGCCATACACTTGCTAAATTAAGAGAAAGATACTGGGTCCCAGGTGCTAATGCTGCTGTCCGTCACCTGATTGCGAAGTGTGTTACCTACCGCCGTAACCGTGCCCCCGTCACCGAACAGAAGATGGCTGACTTGCCTAAAGACAGAGTGGCTCCAGCCCCACCGTTTACATACACTGGAGTAGACTACTTCGGCCCGTACGTGGTCAAGGAAGGCCGAAAGGAACTTAAACGATACGGATGTCTTTTCACATGTCTAGCAAGCAGGGCAGTACATATAGAGACCGCCAATTCTCTCGAAACAGATTCGTTCATCCAAGCCCTTAGGCGCTTTATCGCTCGTCGTGGTCCTATCCGTGAAATCAGAAGTGACAATGGAACGAACTTTGTAGGCGCAAATACAGAACTACAACAAGCAGTTCACGAAATGGATAATGAGCAAATTAGGAGAAGATTGCACAAAGAGGGTACAGACTGGATCTTCAACCCACCAAGTGGTAGCCACATGGGTGGTATATGGGAACGACAAATTCGCACCACTCGCAAAGTGCTTACCGTCCTACTGCACGAACATGGCTCCCGCTTGGACGATGAGTCTTTCAGGACCCTGCTCTGCGAAGTCGAAGCCATCATTAACTCGAGACCTTTAACCTTTGCATCAAGCGATCCCGATGACTTCAACCCTTTAACCCCAAACAACCTTCTCACAATGAAGACCAGCATTGTGCTCCCTCCACCAGGAGTATTCCAACGTGCAGATGTGTACATGAAGCGGCGTTGGCGAAGAGTACAGTACCTGGCAAACTTGTTTTGGACGCGCTGGAAAAAGGAATATCTCCTGACACTCCAACAGCGCTCAAAGTGGAACAATCCAAAACGGAACTTAGCTGTCGGTGATGTTATTCTAGTGAAGGACGACACCTGCCCCAGGAATGTCTGGCCTATGGGACGAGTCGTCGGGACGGAACCTGATAAGAATGGCTTAGTGCGCTCTGTCCAATTGAAAACCCGGACATCGGAACTACGAAGACCAGTTGACAAGGTGATCCTTCTGCTAGCCAAGGAAGAACAGTCATGCCCCGACGAGTAGTAGAGCAGAAGGCTTTGGAGACTGAACTTTCTTGTAAGATTGCTAGTGACTCCAAGTAGATTGTATACCGGATTTGACTTTTTAGTTTACTCTATAGTACAGGACTTGTCATGTTAAGCATCGCTTAAGGGGTCGGGAATGTTGCTGCCGTTACGCGTGATGTCACGCAAGCCCTAGTTCCCCGTTCCCGATAGGCGTTGCGGTATGAGAAAAAACCATGTGCTCAATCGATCGAAGGTAGTGTTTCACGGCAGTTCGTCTTATAGGGATTCGTTTAAGGCCTATTTACCGTTGCCGTCTACTTTACAAGGACACAAACGTAAGTTCTCAATTGTTTTCTTGTTTATTTAGTCTTTCCCGCATTCATTGTTGTAATTTCCTTTTCGTTTTAGTTTTCGAAACCGTACAAAGATCGTTCAAGGTTATAAACGTGCAAGCAACGAATTACAAAGTACGCGTCTTCAAGTTTGTGTTGTTTTAATCGTTTCAAGGCCCCCACAATAGGAGCGGTAATCTAGCTTATAAATTCTGTACTGGTATGCATTAAATGTGTCTTGAATGTTATCAGACTGTGCCAAGGACGGGTCCATAGCTATGCGTGAAAATGCTAACGCTTTAGCTTAAATTCATGTTTGGATGAAAATTAGTGTAAAATCTGTCCTTGTATGCATCAACTTCATGCATGATGACGCATCGATGGCGAGGTGTGACAAGGGATCATGATAAAAAAGCACTGCTTTAACCAATGTGATGATTTTACCACTTAATTCTCACTCCTTTAAGATCATAATCCTAAGCTTTAATTTTATCTTTATCTTCATGCGGGGTAGGCCATCCACTAACTATTATATTTGGTTTAATAAAGTTGTTGTTGTTGTTGTTCTTGTAAAATAATGAAAAATGTGAGATTTGGAAACACTTTAAATGATTTTGTTTACATTTCTATCTCAGACAAACATTTATTTAATTTCCAAGGCAATAATGTAATACAAGGCAATCAATATGGTGTCTAATATAAATCACTCCTTCCTTGGCTAACTTTCATTTAATTAATGCTACAGAAGAAAATCAATAAAGTTGTGCCATTGACAGATCTGTATCTAACACTAAATGTTGAAATGGCATTTCATAGTTTCTATATTGTGGATTTCAAAATTTTCTGGGGGGTAGGATGAGGGGCCTGCCTTTCAGCCCTAAACTTGTCACAGCTGCCTACTCTTTCCTATGCAGAAGTCTACTTCCAAGGCTTGATTGTTGTCATTATTTGAATTAACTGGGTTCTCTCTATGACACTATTGGTTAAGTCTTGCAGTAACTTCCCCAAGAACTTTTTTTTTACTACTTGTGGTGCTATTTTGCTCTCATTTTGCCTAATATGATCCAATATTTTATTTGATCCACCATGTCTTGGCTTGTAGTGCTGGTAATAATTATAGTTGGCTTGAGCAAGCCACAAAAATTTAGTGTCTACACTAATGGTTTTGTTTTGGAGCCTTTCAAAACACTTAATTTCCCGATTGTGATTGGCTCGCTCTCGGCCCATGCGGGGCAGTAGCTCTAGTTTCACAGGCCTCGTGCCTTTTCGTTACATCACATTGTTTCATCAGTTAGTGTAGTACTGTTTCTCGTGCTAGTCTGGTTTTGTTATTTAGCTTTTGGAGTTATTTAGCTTTACGATCATGGCTTACAATCTCCGAGAACGTATCCCTCGCGACTATGCAGCAATGCATACCGGTCAGGCCGAGGACGACGAGGACGTTTTCCACGATAGCTTCCAGTATCAGCCTACGCCTGGTACGGTCGTATCTTCTTCTCCAGGACGGGATCACGCTAGTTCTCCATCCTCCGGGCAACAAAACCCGACTCACTCATCATCGGACGACGTTGCGGCGCTCACCGCCGCCATCGAGCGTATGCGCTCCGAGAATGAAGCGCTGGAACGGCAAACGGAGGTCTCGCGCTTGCAGGCAGAGCTTCACGCTTTACAAATTTGGCTCTTAATGCTACGAAAACTAAATGGATGCTGGTTTCTACACCTCAAATGTCTCGTTACCACTCTTTAGACAGGAAAGAAATTGACATCAAATGTAATGGGAAGGCCTTAGAGCGTGTAAATGTCACCAAGTTATTAGGCGTTCACTTGGACTCGCACTTAGATTGGAAAGAACATGTTACAAAACTACTCTCCTCCTGCTACGGTGTCTTAGCTGTCTTGAGAAAGATACGTCATCTCGCTCCGTTTAAAGTTAGGAAACAGTTGGCGGAATGTTTAGTGTTGTCTAAGTTGGACTACTATAATACAATTTTCCATCCCCTCCCTGAATATCAATTCAAACGCTTACAGCAAGTCCAAAACACTTGTGCTGCATTCGTTCTTAGACACCACACTAAATCGAGTGATGTCATAAATCTGAACTGGCTTCCAATACGTGAAAGAATAGAATTGAATTTACTTAAGATGACACATAAATCATTATATTATGAGAGCTGGCCAAAACACTTACAACTTGAATTTCAAAGATTATGTTCTTACAATCTACGATCATCAGATGCTCCACGGTTGTCCCTTCCCAGGGAAACAGACACCTTTAAATCGATGGCCGCCAGATCTTTTAATTCTCTTCCAGATAGTCTTAGACACTTAACTGATTACCATAAATTTGTAAAGGCCACCAGGAAGTATTTGATTCAGAAACTCAAAGCACAAGTTGTTTAAATGTTAATTTTTAATTTTTAGTTTTTAGTTTTGTAATCTTAGATATACATAGATGTACATATATATATTTCCTTCTTTTTATTAAGTCAATTTTTTTTTAGTAATATTTTGTAGATCATTAATCTTAATTAGATAATTAGCTTTCACAAACGAAGAGCCACCATGTGGAAGTGTTGTGAAATAAACCTTTTACTTACTTACTTACTTACTTGCTTACTTACAACGCAGGAATGCCAAGCTCCAAAAACACTCTCAGGCGCCACAGCGTAACAAGCCGCCACCTACTCAGTCGCAACTCAACATCAAGGCTCTTCGTTTTGATCCCACCTTATCAGCGCGAGTAGCGGAGGAACTGGAGCGTCTGGGGTTCTCTTCCAGCGGCTCAGAGGAGGACGAAGAACAGCCCTCCCGGAACCGAGGTAAGAAGCTTCGACTGAAGTCTGGCAAAACCACTAAACTCACAAGCAGAGTCGTCAAGCCACAACTTTGGCCCCACAGTCAGTTGAGTTTGGCTTATGTGTCCAAAACCAAAACATACGACGAGCTAACCATCGCCGAGTTCTCAGCTGGTTACGCCTCTATTTTAAAGCTGCCTTCCCTCTCCGAGACCGAACGCAGCGCGCGGCTTGATCATTTTATTGTCCTAATGTACCTATATACTCAGTTCAATTGGTCGGCCATTCGTGAGTTCCACGCCGCCGTTCTTTTCGAGATTGGCTGTGGTCGTGCACGTTGGGGAGATTCCTTTGTGGATTTGGAAACCCGTCTATTACGCAATTCCTCGAGATCCACGTCAAGTGGGGCGGCCGGCCGTTCGGGTTTGGGGACGCCAGTTTTGTTTTGTCGGGATTACCAAAACGACAAATGTTCCCATGGGAAAGATCATTTTGGAACCATTCGGAATGAAACGAAGTGGTTACAGCATATCTGTGCCAAATGCTGGACAGTTTCCCGTGTGATCGGCCGGCACTCGGAATTTTCGCCCGATTGTCCCACGAAGCACGTCGTCTCGGGTTCAGCCACTGATCAATCAGCACCGACATCGCATTCCTGATCCCTGACTTTTGTCAGTTTTCACTCCGCGTCCGCTAGACTCTAGACTTTCAACTCCAGACTCTCATTTTGCAAATATTTCTCGACTTACGCTAGACTCCAGACTTTCCTGTCTTAATCATGCATTTTCTTCATCTCCCGATTCAGGATTTCTTGACAATGATGACTCCGATATCGTCGCTCTGCCTCCAAGTCATGATTGTGTTTTATCAAACGCTTCACGACATCACAGATTTTCGTCACAATGTTTTGTTTGTTTACATCGGCGTGTTTGTTCCTTTGCTCAGTACAACTTCTTGGGAGCACGCTTACCGGTTCCTTCATCTCTGAACATACCACTTTGGCGCTCTCGACTGCAAGACTACCCCGACTACGCAGTTTGCGATTTTCTTGAGTTTGGCTGGCCGGTTGGTGTGGATTGCGCTAGTTCACTTTCGTCTGCTCGCGTCGCCCACAATCACAAGGGTGCCACGGATTTTCCTTCAGCGGTGGATTCTTATCTCTCCACGGAGCTCGATCGTGGTGCAGTTATCGGTCCCTTCGCTGGTAATCCCTTTTCTCGTCCAATTGTAGTCTCACCGTTAAATTCTGTTCCGAAGGCAAACTCTGCGGAGCGGCGGATGATCTTAGACCTCAGCTGGCCGTCAGGTTCGTCCATCAATGAGGCCATTCCTGACGGGATTTACTTATCACAGCCTTATTCCTTAGTTTACCCGACTATCGACACAATTGCGGATCGTGTGGCCTCGCTCGGCTCGGGCTGTCTGTTGAAACATGCGGCCATCTTCTTCGCGATTTAGGACTGCAAGAATCGCTCGCCAAAGCTTGCCCACCTTCAACCATTCTTACCTGTCTTGGCGTGGAAGTTAACACTGTTGATTTAACGCTCTCCGTAACACCCGACCGATTACATGAAATTGAGACTTTGTTACTTCAATGGATCGGCCGACGTTCGGCTACAAAATCCAAGCTTCAGTCTTTAGTGGGAAAGTTGTCTTTTGTTTCCAAGTGTGTCAGACAAAGTCGTTTGTTTTTGTCTCGTATTTTGGCTCTGCTTCGAACTTTGAAACATAACCATTATCACACAAAGCTTTCGCGGGAATTCCATCAAGATATTAAATGGTGGTTGCGGTTCCTCCGGACTTACAATGGTGTGTCTGTCATTCCTTCGACTCTGTGGTCAGCTCCTGATGGTGTTTTTAGCACCGACGCCTGTCTCACGGGTTGCGGTGGATTGACTGATCAACATTTCTTTCACCGTGTCTTTCCAGAAGACATTACTGTTAAGTTTC
This sequence comes from Micromussa lordhowensis, assembly GCA_964020085.1. Taxonomy (NCBI): domain Eukaryota; kingdom Metazoa; phylum Cnidaria; class Anthozoa; order Scleractinia; family Lobophylliidae; genus Micromussa; species Micromussa lordhowensis. Next base: position 593,580 of record OZ026607.1, read on the forward strand.
ACTCCATTCATCATCTCGAGGCCATCGCAATACTCATCGCCTGTCACTTATGGGGTTCTTCCTGGTCGGGCTTGCGTATTATCGTACAGTGCGATAACGAAGCGGTGGTTAGCTCTCTCAACTCCGGTCGTGTTCAGGACCCGTATTTGGCGATTTGTTTGCGAGCTATTTGGCTTGAGGCTGCTTCACATGAATTTGAGTTACGTGCATTACATTTGTCTAGTTCTGCCAATCGTCTGGCTGACCTCCTGTCTCGTTGGCATTTGCAGCCTTCCATCAAAGAACAATTTCATGCCGCTACCAAATCTCTAACCTTGCATGAAGTAGACGTTTCTCCATTGTTATTCTCCTTGTCTGATGATTTGTAGCTTTCTTCTCCAGATTCAGCCTTGTCCAAGCTGTCACGGGACCTCAAGACTTCTCGAAAGGCTGCTTACGCCGCCGGAACTCAAAAGAACCATCGCACTCAATGGCGCTCGTATTTGTATTTTTGTTTACATTTTGACTTAGCCTTTTTGCCCGCCTCCATCAATACTGTTAGTTTATATTGCCAATTTTTAAGTAGATCTATGACCCCACCTTCTATTCGGAATTACCTCAGTGGGGTTAAGTTGCTTCATGTGAGTTTAGGGTTTCCTTTCCCAGATCTCAGTGCTCATGAACTTCAGGTTACATTGCGCGGTATTGAGAGATTAGCTCAACATTGCCCACTCCGTGCCCCTCCTATCACACCCCAGTTATTACACCTCTTAGTTCAGTTCGGTGGGGATCTCGACCCTATCGATGTCTCCCTTTCTTGTGCCTTTGTGTTCGCCTTTTTTCTCTTCGCGCGTCTCTCCAATTTAGTTCCGGATGCTCGGGGTCCAGACGACAGTTACCTGTGCCTCTGAAGGGGCGATGTTGAGCCCTCTCATTTCGGGTTGTGTGTCAAGTTCACATGGTCCAAAACAAATCAATTTGGGAAGCGGGTTCTAGCCCTGCCCCTTGTCCGTATTCCAGGTTCTCCACTTTGTCCCGTTCGTTTATTTTATCTTATGTGTGAGTTAGTTTCGGCTCCTGGTAGTTCCCCCTTATTTCTATATCCTTCTCGTTCAGGAGTTTTTAAACCAGTCGTCAAATGCCAGTTCATTTCCGTTATGCGCGCCCGTCTTAGAGCTGCCAAGGTACCTCAGTATCACTTGTTTAGGGGTCATTCTTTTCGCTGGGGGGGTACCTCCTGGGCCTTCTCTTCCGGGCTGCCAGGGGAGCTTATCCAGGTTTTCGGCGACTGGCGTTCCGATGCATATAAGAGTTATCTAGACATTTCTATGGCCCTCAAGCTCAGGGTTTCGCAAGGGATGGTTCGCTCCCTGGGCTCTTCCTTCTCCACGTAGACTTCTTGTTTGGCGCGTTTTGGCGGCGGAGAGGTTTTGTTGTTATTCGGCAGTTCCCCCCTAGTCTCGCACAAGGGGGGGGGGGGGGGGCTGGGTTGTTAGTTTCAATAAAGCCTCTCTCTGTGCCAAACATTTGGTCTTCGTGTTTTCTTTTGTATTATGGTAGTTATAGTTTTGTAGAGGGAAATTGTTTTGTTTTGGAGCCTTTCAAAACACTTAATTTCCCGATTGTGATTGGCTCGCTCTCGGCCCATGCGGGGCAGTAGCTCAAGTTTCACAGGCCCCGTGCCTTTTCGTTACATCACATTGTTTCATCAGTTAGTGTAGTACTGTTTCTCATGCTAGTCTGGTTTTGTTATTTAGCTTCCCTTCCCTCCCATCCTTATCCGGTGGGTGGAGAGGTTTTGTTGTTATTCGGCAGTTCCCCCCTAGTCTCACACAAGGGGGGGGGCTGGGTTGTTAGTTTCAATAAAGCCTCTCTCTCTGCCAAACATTTGGTCTTCGTGTTTTCTTTTGTATTATGGTAGTTATAGTTTTGTAGAGGGAAATTAAGTACTAGTGATATGTGCTGGCCAGAGATTTTAGCTCGTAATGGCATTTAGAGTTAGGCTTTTCCTTTTTGCCAAGTTGTCCAATCCAGCATGGGTTTTACCGCTGTAAAGAATGATAAGTTATGCTCACACAATGGAAGTTTGCCAATCACGGAGCAGTGATACCCCCTTTGTATTATTATTGCATGTTGTTTTTGCATTTGTCTATTACAAACATTTGAACATAACCCTCCAGGAACTGCAACATCAAATTGTTATAATTTCTCGAATGATGTATTTATACTGTGTCATGAATGCAAACTTTGGGTGAAGGAAGTTATTTCAATTATTTGTGGTAAGCATTGTATGACTGTTTGAGATAAGAAAATTTCTTTAAAGAAGACGTATGCAAAATTAATGTGCATGTATTTTATACGTACCTAGTTTAAAGGCACAAGTTTACTTGATTTCATCTACCTGCAGATGCCAAGATTGCAGCTTTTCATAATGTCATTGACAAATCAATGGCTGAGAGGGATGCCAATGTTGACGGGATGTGCACATATTGATAAGGATATTGTTACGCTGGCAAAGATGTTAAAGAAGTGAAACAAAAAGCACAGGTACATACACAGCATGTACATACATATGGAATATTATGTTACAGCCATTAACCTTAAAATGATAGTAATATAACCAGAATATTTTACAGTCTGTTTAAATACATATTATGTGGTAGGTGCCTTGATAACCTTGATTAGCTCTTGAAGGCTGTCGTCCTTTGCTTTGTGCTGTTTAATTTCCTGGAGAGTAGATGGTTTTAGGCATGCATCCTGTGTCATGTTGATGCTCTTGACTTCTGAAGCAATTGGTTGTCTTCCATCGTAGGGAAGATACACCAGGCTCAGAGCGTCAGCCAGGTACATGGTGAACCCCTTCCTGTAGCCAAGGTTGATAGAGTAGGCTTGAACTCTCAGGAGCATGCGCTGGTCTTTGGCCCTAGGTGGAGTGGTTTCTTAACAATCACTTCCGATGGTTTGTGATCCCATTCCCCAGTTACTTGTCTCCCATAGGTGTAGGTGTTAAACATGTGAAGTTTGTCCTCGACATCATCAAAAACATCAACTATTGACCAGAGGTAAACAGACTTGAAGTGCTCTTCAGCCCTAAACTTGTCACAGCCACCTACTCTTTCCACTGCAGAAGCCTACTTCCAAGGCTTGATTGTTGTCATTATTTGAATTAACTGGGTTCTCTCTATGACACCATTGGTTAAGTCTTGCAGTGACTTCCCCAAGACCTATTTTTTTACTACTTGTGGTGCTATTTTGCTCTCATTTTGCCTAATATGATCCAATTTGATCCACCATGTCTTGGCTTGTAGTGCTGGTAATAATTATAGTTGGCTTGAGCGAGCCACAAAAATTTAGTGTCTACACTAATGAAGTACTAGTGATATGTGCTGGCCAGAGGTTTTAGCTCGTAATGGCATTTAGAGTTAGGCTTTTCCTTTTTGCCAAGTTGTCCGATCCAGCATGGGTTTTACCGCTGTAAAGAATGATAAGTTATGCTCACACAATGGAAGTTTGCCAATCACGGAGCAGTGATACCCCCTTTAGGCCATTTATTATCATGTGCATGTTGTTTTTGCATTCGTCTATTACAAACATTTGAACATAACCCTCCAGGAACTGCAACATCAAATTGTTATAATTTCTCGAATGATGTATTTATACTGTGACATGAATGCAAACTTTGGGTGAAGGAAGTTATTTCAATTATTTGTGGTAAGCATTGTATGACTGTTTGAGATAAGAAAATTTCTTTAAAGAAGACTTATGCAAATGTGCATGTATTTTATACGTACCTAGTTTAAAGGCACAAGTTTACTTGATTTCATCTACCTGCAGATGCCAAGATTGCAGCTTTTCATAATGTCATTGACAAATCAATGGCTGAGAGGGATGCCAATGTTGACGGGATGTGCACATATTGATAAGGATATTGTTACGCTGGCAAAGATGTTAAAGAAGTGAAACAAAAAGCACAGGTACATACACAGCATGTACATACATATGGAATATTATGTTACGGCCATTAACCTTAAAATGATAGTAATATAACCAGAATATTTTACAGTCTGTTTAAATACATATTATGTGGTAGGTGCAGTGACCTCATGGTTAGTGTGGTCCTCTCTGGATCGAGCAATCCAGGTTCAAGCCCTGGCCGGGGACATTGCATTGTGTTCTTGGGCAAGACACTTAACTCTCACAGTGCCTCTCTCCACCCATACGCAACAAAGGTGGTTGTTTAATGTTATCCATGGATTGCTCTGACAGCGCCTTTTAACCAAAACTTGGCCAAAAATCACATGTGAGCGTTTCACTTGAAAAGTATTTTTCTTCTGTGAAGAATTTTGTCAAATTTCCATATCTTCTTCATATAAGAAGTTTTAGGCATAAACAGCTCTCTGTCAGGGGGTTTCAATAACATGAACTGGTTCCCACAGGGGGGTGAAACCTCTTTGAACTCAACCTCTTTATAAGAAAAACTTTTCCTGGATTGTCAAATCAGGCAGGCTAAATCTTCCTTACAGCTGACAAATTTGCCTGGTGCCCAAGCCCTTAATGAAACCCCTTCTGTGAGGACAAAAACATAAACTTAACCTTGAAGTGAAATATGCCAGAGCCGACCACAACAGCATTACAAAATTCCAGTTGAGAAATACAGATTAAAATTCTTCTGTATTTCGAAGCAAAACAAAAGAAGGACCCAAAAAGACGTCAAAAGAACTTGCACATTTTACTTTTGCAATTTAAGAGTCACTGACTCGAAATATCGAGAATCGCTGGACAGATTTGAAAAATCGAAAACCGTGAAACTTTGCCTCAAGAACACTTTTAGGGAACTCTCTTCGAAAATCTTACTCCGATTTTCTAAGAATTTAACGTCTTCGAGAAATTCGCAAAAAAATGAAAATACACCTTTTGACCTTATTAAATATGCAAAAAATATCAGGAAAATTGACAAAGTTCTCAGTGGTCGCATTGAAACAGTTTACAATTCTAGAACACGGGATCAACTTAGCATGAGAGCTTCACCTTTCTTCTGTCTAACAATAGGAAGTTTTAATTTTTTAAGTATTGTGAAGGGTTCCGTCGACTGTCAAAGAATTGCCTTTTCAAGCTCCTATGGAAACGGTAAAAGTTGCGTATTTTTACGAGCTTAAAACACATTATATACATACATACATAGGGTTATATAGATACATACATGCTGTATTGACTTTCCCCTAAGAGGCTTTTCAAAGACAATAACTTAAATTTAAATAGGTTACAACAATAAAAATAAGATGACAATTAAAAATCTACTTAATGTCATTGTTCCTTAACAAAACCCACCAACTGCGGCGGAATGTTTATTTAACGTGCGTGCTACTAAATAAAGACAAAGAACAACTCAAGTTGGCGTAAATGGGGGAGCGTTAGGTTAGCCTGTGCGTCTTCCGGCTATTGCTTGACAAACGAACCTCACTTATCTCCCCAACACTACGAGCTGAATGCAAAACAGCACGTGCTGGATCGGACAAGAGTATCAGTTAGCAGGCGATATTCAAAGGCAACGAGGTCAACAAGCTTGGGGGAAGTCGCTGCGCAGACTTAACCGCCACTGATGCATGCGAGACAATGCATCCTCCCAAGCAAATGAAAAACCACTAAGAAGCTAGGTTGACGAGAAGCACCCCGAAACGGTAGCCATCCTAGGGGCAACAGACACTAAGGTAGATTGAGGAGTTCTAATATAAAGCTGGTAACAATCTGAGGACCAACGGCCCAGAACTATGATAAGCCAATCTGGCACGCCTGCTGCGGCGGCCACAGATGCTGCTCCTATACGAAAGCTATGGCCCTTAAGGCTCCGACACGGGAGACCTGCAGCCCTCGAACTATCCCTGAGGAGGTGCAACACCGTGCTACGGGTCAGGTAACGGCCTGATTGGAAATAAAACAAGGGTCCCTGTGCCAGCTTCGCTAAGAGAAAGTACTCTTGCATGGCCGTAACTGCACAAAGGGTGGACGAAGTGCTAGCTATGGTAAGAGATTTCCCTTGCCTGAATATATCGGTTTTCAAAGATTTAAGTTGCACCGACATAACCTGCGGGCGTGCCAGGCTTGGGTGAAAAGCTATGCAATCAATACTGAGATCGAAAAGCGGCCTAAACTTGCGTACCCCGGAGTAGGTGAATTCGCTACAACATAGAAAGGCGAAAAAGGCTAAGTTAAAGGCGGCCCAAACCATGGAAAAATCCCTGTGACTCAACCATGACTGCAATACGGGGCGGATGGCTAAGAGCACCTGAGGGGTAACTGGTTGGCAACAAATGCGCTGTTGGCCCTGGTAGCAGAGAATTCCGCGTAGTACCTTACGGAGGAGAAGCTTTCCCTTAAGTTCGGTGCTGCTTAACTTAAGTCAGGATTGCCATCAGAAATGTATTTGACCGCTAGGTCAAGACATTCTTCAAGAGGTATGTTAGTAAAGAGACTCTCTACGTCAAAGGAAACCATAAATTTACCTTGCATAGTTAACTTAAGAGCCTTTTTTCCATAGCCACCGCTCAGACCCACTTTTTATTTAAGGGTTCCTTCTACGACCAGATAGATGGTGTAGCTATGGGCTCCCCCCTCGTTCCGGTTCTTTCTAATTTATTTATGGGCCATCACAAAAAATCATGGTTAGAAAATTTCCAGGACTCTGAGATATTGTTTTACCGACGTTATGTCGATGACACATTTTGTCTATGGGGGGGACTGGGACGGTCCATGAGCGGATGAGGACGCCATTCATTCTGCTCCCGTAAATTTCAAACTATAAGTCAATTATTCTTGGTTGTTTTATGGCCGAGGCGTGTACACCAACTCTTAAGCGAACAAGAACAAGTAAGAGTCCTAACTCAGATAGCGAAACGAATTCGCCGGATGACAAACGGATCTTTACATGTATCTTAAGTTTTAGTACAACGCTCTTTAAGAACGATATAAACCCAAACGGAAAACCACTTGATGTTAGTGACGATCAAGTTCTGGTAGCCTTGACGATGACTGAAAAGATTGGTCAACAACTCCAACAAATCCTGGACAGACTTGAGCGTATGGAGACGAAACTACAAACGATGGAAAGTACTCTCGGTAAGATTTCTAGCTTGGAGAACGCAGTAAACAAGATTCAAGCAAATATGGAATCTTTCAATGAAAAAGCTAAGAAGATGGAAGAAACAATACACGAGATAGAAGCGGGATTGGCGTTTACAAATAAAGACATCGAGGAAATAAAGAGAAGAGAGAATCAAACATCGGACAAGATCAAAGGCTTGGAAGACCAAATTCTTTACCAGGAGGTCTACAGCAGGAGAGAAAACCTACGTCTCTTCGGTCTTTCCGAAGAAGGTCAAGGTAGCGAGAATACATGTGAAGTGGTGTACAAGTTTCTGGAGAACGAATTAGAGTTAGAGGATGCGAGGAATATAGAGTTTCAGCGTGTTCATAGACTAGGGAAAAAGAAGGCAGGCCAGTCAAGGCCAATAATTGTACGCTTTCTTAGATTCCCTGAGCACGAGCTTGTTTTTAGGAATGTAAGAGATCTGGCTGAAGAATCGGATGTGAAAGCGTATGTGGACTTTCCGAAAGAAATACGAGACAGGAGAAAGAAACTGTGGCCAAAACTGAAACAAGCAAGAGAGGATGGCAAAGTAGCGTTTTTTGATAAGCGAGAACCTGATAAGCTTTATATTAATGGTATCTTAAGCACTTAAAATCCTTGTTACACGGTTATTTTTCATGACGGGAGTAGAATTGCGTGAATTGCGTATTTGCATACGGTAGAAGCAACTACGGCCTTTAAATCCCAAGGGCAGCACATAGATAGAATATCTGCGGCTCTTCTTAATGTTTTTAGGTGTGTTTTGTTATTTATTGTTTTTATGTTTATTGTCTTTATGTAAAACCGTTAACTCTAGTGTATTTATCACGCACGTTTTAACAAGTTTGGATAAGAATGACGCTTTGCCTTCAGCAAAGATAACGTTGATTTTAAATTATTGTCTCTAAATGTTCGAGGGATTCATTCATCTGCAAAGAGGAAGGCTCTGTTTCTGTGGTTGAATAAGCAAAATGCAGACATCATTTTTCTCCAGGAAACCTATAGCACGGAAGAGATAGAGGCTATCTGGAACACGCAATTTAAAGGTAAGATGATTTATTCTCATGGCACCAATCACAGTTGTGGAGTGATGATTTTAATAAAAGATGATCTAGAATTCAATCTTAAATCATCCGTTTTAGATGCCGAAGGTCGTTATATTTTGATGGATGCCACTGTGCAGGGATCGGACTTCTTATTTGTCAATATTTATGCACCTAATAAGGTTCAAGATCAATGTGAATTCTTTAGCGCCCTAGACACACTGATAGAGAAGTTTCTTGATAGCGCTGAGAAAAAAATAATACTTGGCGGGGATTTCAATGTTACTCTTGATCCTGATTTGGACTGCTCTGGGGGTAACCCCACAAAGAAAGATTCTGTAAAGCACGTTCAAGATATTTGTTTAAATTTTGATTTAGTGGATATATGGCGCGTTAGAAACCCAGAATGCAAACGCTTTACGTGGAGACAGAAGAATCCTTTTATTCAACGTAGATTAGATTATTGGCTGTTGAGTGATTCGTACCAGGGGGAGGTAGAAGGTGTCGATATAATTTCCTCCATAAACTCCGACCATTCGGCTATCGTACTTCATTTTAATAGTATAGAAGAACAAAGGCATGGCCCATCATATTGGAAATTTAATGCGAGTTTATTAGATGATCCTGATTTTTGTAAGCTAATAACCGAAAGTGTGCCAGTATGGCGCGAGGAGTTCATAGAAGTTAATGACAAAAGAGTTCTTTGGGATTTAATCAAATATCGAATAAGGCAAGTGTCGATTAAGTTTAGTAAAGTGAAAGCTAATGCAAGAAGACAAAGATTGAAAACGATAGAAGACTCGTTAAAACAGTGGGAGGATGATTGCAGCAGGCACCCCTCCCCTGAAAATATAGAAAAATTGGAAATTATTTGAAGTGAGTATGAATTGTTTTACAAGCATTTAGCAAGGGGAGCGATAATACGTTCTAGAGCCAATTGGTACGAGCAAGGAGAAAAAAGTAATAAGTTTTTTTTTAAACCTAGAAACCCATAAAAAATCCAAGAGTTCTATTCGAAAAGCATATACCAAAGATGGTTTCCTTACTTCTGACCCCAAAAGAATTATGAAGGAAGTGGAAGATTTTTATTCTGGTCTTTATAAGAAGGTCAATTTAAAAGGGTCAGATAATGATGATGTCTTTAATTCATTTGTACAGTCTCGAGAATTCCCCAAGTTATCTGGGGAAGATGTTATTGGGTGTGAGGGGAGATTGACGCCTACAGAATGTCTTCACAGTCTACGATCTTTTCAAAACAATAAATCCCCCGGCAATGATGGCCTTACAGTCGAGTTTTATACTGCGTTTTGGGAAAGTCTCGGTGAACTCCTTGTGGATTGTCTCAATTACTCATTTGATCATGGTGAATTATCCAACTCACAAAAACAAGCAAAAATAACTTTAATAGAAAAGAAAGATAAAGATAAACGGAAAATTTCGAATTGGAGACCGATTTCTCTGATCAATGTAGATGTCAAGATCGGATCTAAGGCTATTGCCATGAGAATCAGCATGCGTACGTCAAAGGTAGAACAATTAACGATGCAGTAAGGACAATTGATGATATACTTGAATATACAGAAAGATATGGAATCAAGGGCAAGATGTTAGCAGTGGATTTCCAGAAAGCTTTTGATTCTGTGAATAGGGAATTTTTGTATAGTACATTAGCTGCTTTTAATTGTGGCCCTACATTCATCCAGTGGATACATACTTTTTATCAAAATATTGCAAGCTGTGTTCTGAATAATGGTTTCTCTACTGGACCTTTTGAGATACAAAGAGGTGTGAGACAAGGAGATCCACTTTCCTCGTATTTGTTTATAATTATCCTTGAAGTACTAGCTATTAGTATACGTGAAAATGATGATATTCAAGGAATTGTTGTTGATGGAGTGGAAATCAAAATTGAAGTTTTTGCAGATGATTTAACTGCTTTCCTGCAGAACGATAGATCTCTCAAATACTTTTTAGATGTCATTTTAAAGTTCGGAAATTGCGCAGGTCTTAGCATCAATTTAGCCAAAACAGAAATGTTGATCTTGGGAAATACGTACGTTACTCCAGCCCAAGATCAAGGTTTTATCAATATTGAGATCAAGGAAGCGGTTAAAATATTAGGAGTCTATTTCTCTTATAACCGCCGTTTGAGGAATAAATTAAACTTTCAAGGAATAATAGACGCTATCAAAACAAAACTACAGCTTTGGAGGTGGAGAAACCTGACAATTATTGGAAGAATTCAGATTGTTAAAACCTTTGTGATCCCAATGCTAATGTATCGTGCTGGTTCAATTTGTATAGATAAGGAAGTTATAATTGAAGCCAATAGAATCATTTTTGATTTTATATGGAAAGGTAAAGACAAAGTTAAACGTATATCCCTAATTAGTGATACAAAAGATGGGGGATTGAAAGCCCCGCACCTGGAATCTATAATCAAAACTCAAAGAATAATGTTTTGTAAGAGATTAGTGGAAAATGAACCTTGTCACTGGAAAACTATTTTATTACACTATCTGAAACCAGTTGGGAATAAGTTCATTCTATGCTGTAATTTTGATGTTAAAAAGCTTCCAATTAATCTTCCAAAGTTCTACAGAGAATGTTTTGAGTGTTTTGCGCAATGCTCCGCATCCACATGTAATAGTGTTCCGGAGCTATCACACGAAGAAATACTCAACACTGTTATCTGGAACAACAAATTCATTTGCATCAATGGTAAATCTGTGTTCAATCAAAGCTTGGTTAGTAAAGGATTATTCAGAATAGGTGACTTGGTCACAGAAAATAATCAATTTATCTCTCAAGGCAATTTGCGTCAGTTGGACTTTTCCCCAAAAGACGTCTTTGATCTGATGTCCTTAATGGATGCTATCCCTGCACCGTGGCAGAAATCCCTTAAAACAAATGGTTATGTAGACAAAATCTCGTTTGTCCTTCAGGACCACATTCAATTAGTCTTAGATAACCAGAACGTCTTGATAAGTGAGGTGACCTCTAAAAGGGTCTATTGGGAATTAATTTCTGGGCTTGTGGCTCAACCGACAGCTCAATTGAAGTATAATGAAACCTTTGATGATGTCTGTTTGGATTGGAAGGAAATTTATAGTTTGCCCTTCAAAGTTGCTTTGGACACAAAAACACGAGAATTCCAATATAAGATTCTGAATAGGTATCTAGTGACAAACACTTTGCTAAAGAAAATAGGTAAAACAGATTCGGCAGCCTGTTCTTTTTGTGGTGTGATGGAGGAGTCCCTCGAACATCTTCTTGTGACTTGCCACTTCACTGCAATGCTGTGGAAAGAACTTTTAGTCTGGTGTAATGGTAGAGATATCAACATTGAAACCCTATCTGCGGTAGATATATTATTTGGTGACTGGCAAAGAAAAGATTGTTTCTTGTTATTTAATCATATTATTCTTATCGCAAAGCAGTACGTATATTATTGCAGGACCAATAATTTAAAACCCCTCTTTAATGTTCTATTACTAAGAATCAAGTCAGTCTATCAATTAGAATGCAAGATTGCTAAATGGAAAAATAAGTGGCAATTTCACTTTTCGAAATGGAGTAAGTGCGGCTTCGAAGATAAATAAGTTATTGAAATGTGCGTGATGATGATGATAATGATAATTACAATTTTAGTATCTTAGTACTTTTGTCATTTGGGTGTGTGTGTGCTTGTATGTAAGTGTGTGTGAGTGAGTGTAGTAGGTAGTAAGTGAGTGTAGTGAATTGTATGTGAAACTGATAATCAATAAATATTATTAACATACAAAAAAAAAAATTTTTGTCTATTTCATTCGGAGCATGAAGCACCACTATTTTTCAACTATATCAACTCTAGACACCCTAAACATTAGATTCACTATGGAAAAAGAAATAGACCACAAGATTCCTTTCTTAGATGTTTTGATCAACAATGAGACTCATTTTCCTGTCACTAGAGTTTACCGTAAGAAAACCTTCACGGGCCTTTTGACTAATTACTTTAGTTTTACATCACATTCCTATAAATTGGGTCTCATTCGCACCCTTGTTGACAGAGCCTACAAGATCAATAACACTTGGTTGGGTTTTCACGAGGACATCACGAAACTCACTAAAATCCTTCAGAAGAATTTATTTCCTGTTCATCTGGTTCAAAACAATATTAATCACTACCTCACACTTACTCGCCAAGATTGTAATCCGCCGGCTTCCGTCTCTGACACTACACGTACCTTTTCGGCCCTGTTTACAAGGAGAGAGGGTTACCCTAGCAAGCGGGTTACCCTAGCAAGCGGGTTACCCTAGCAAGTGGGTTACCCTAGCACGCACACATTTGTTCTTATTTTCTTCGTCGTGTTTACAAGGCGACCAGGGATACCCGGGTAGGAGGGTTACCCTATCTGCATGCTAGGGTTACCCTAGCAAGCGGGTTAACTTTTTCCCTTGTAAACACTCCAGGTAGGGTTAACCCGCCTACCCGGGCTATCTCTATTTTGGCTCCCAAAAGCAAAATATGATCACAATACCGACAAAATCAGCGAATTATGACCCAGAAAACATCAAGTTCTTTCACAGTTTGTCATAATTTTGCTTTGGAAATAAATTATTTTCCAGTTTTGTTATCTGTTCGTGCTTTACTTGCAAGGTTACCGAAGCGTAACAAGCGTAAAGTTGTCTCGGGCAGTAGGGTTACCCTACCTTAAAATTTTGCTTGTAAACCCGGGCTATCTTTTAACCCTCTTGCTTGCTTGGTTACCCTGGAAGTAGGGTTACCCTACCTGCTTGTAAACAGGGCCTTACTTAAAATTACCTTACATTGGTCCTTTATCTAGTATCACAGAAAAAAGTTCGCCACTTTGCTAAACACTATTGTAACAACATTGATATTAAGCTAGTTTTCTCATCATTTAAAATCGGTAACTTGTTTAGTGTGAAAGATCCTATCCCTCGTGGGCTCTGTACGGGTGTGGTATATAAGTTTTTGTGTGCAGGTTGTAGTGCCTGCTATGTCGGTGAAACCACCCGGCATTTTTCCACGGATGTACGTGAACACATTTCCAGTGATAGGAACTCGCACATTTTTAAACATTTACAAAATTCTGAACATTGCCGCACTTTATGCTCTAATGACTGTTTCAGCATCTTAGATCACGCGTCCACCACTTTCCAACTCAAGATTAAAGAAGCCATTCATATCTTATGGGAAAAACCTACACTTAATCATCAACTCTTTCATGTTAATTTAAAACTTTTACATTGCCATGTCTTCTTTTGTTCTTATAGTCAATTAGCATTTTGTTTCACACTATATATTCAACTCTGTACTTTGTACTGATTTAAACTGAAGATGACAGAAGTTTCTGTCGAAACATGTATTTAAAAAGTGTTGTCCTGTTTCTTAAAATATCTTTATGTCTGCTACTATCCAGACCTTTTGGAAATATATATATATTATATATATAAAGTGTAAAATTTGATCTTCGTAAAACAGTGCTCAATGCATATATATATAAATATTGCAAAGAGAGAGTCTTTGCCAATGTTGATCGATAGAGATCAGACAGGTTATGTCAAAAATCGCTTTATTGGAGAAAATATTCAACTGATTTCCAATGTGATTGAATCGTGCGAGGAAAAAACTTGTCAGGCATGTTACTTTTTATAGATTTTGAAAAGGCGTTTGATTCTCTAGAATGGAATTATCTGTTCAAAGTACTCGAGGTCATGAACTTTGGCCCGATGTTTCAAAGATTTACTCTGACATCACCTGCTGTGTTCTGAACAATGGTTATGCGTCACACTTTTTACAGCGCTAAAGAGGTATTCCACAGGGTTGCCCCTTGTCAGGGCTTCTTTTTGTCCTGGCAATTTGAGGTGCTTGCCCAAGTGATCAGAAAATGAAAATATCCGTGGTTTGAAGATCAATGACACTGAATTAAAATTAAGTATGTATGCAGATGACCTAACAGCGTTTATGAAGGATGAGTGTTCGGCCAGCCGTTTATTTAATCTCTTAAATGATTTTGGAACCTGCTCAGGTCTGAAAGTAAATATCAACAGAAGGAATGTGGCTAGGGAGCCTAAAATGCCACTTACTGTAGGCAAACATGCTCCATTTCAAATTGCATGGCCTGAAGATTATGTTTTTGCGCTAGGTGTCGCCTTCGCCTACAGTTCAACTACTAGTTACAAAATCAACTTCGAAGAAAAGCTTGTGATACTAAAGAACGTTTTAAATCAATGGACGACTAGGAAGTTAGCTCTCATAGGAAGAATTTAATTGTATTGTCAAGACACTAACAATTTCTAAGTTAGTGCCTTTCTAAGTGCCTCCGAACTTCGCTGAAAAAGTAAATGATATTTGCTTCAAATTCATCTGGAACAAACAACAATAATTCCTGGGGATAAGGGCGGTCTGAGTATGGTCGACTTCACCATATTGGATAAATCCCTTAAAGCAGCATGGGTCAATGCGTCCATGATGCAGACGGTAGTAAATGGTGCTCCATCCTCCCCTCTGTAACAGCTCAATATGAGGGTTGATTTATTTATTAGTAGTGTAAGTACATGTAATGTAAGTATTGTAAGTAATGTTAGCATTGTATGAAGTATTAGTAGTGTAAGTAATGTAAAGTTTGTAAGTATCGTTAGTAATGTTAGCACTGTAAGAAGTATGAGTAGTGTAATAATGTTAGTACTGTATGCAGTAGTAACTTAACTTGTAAGTAGCGTCAGTATAAAATAAAGTCTACGCTTGTGGCCAATTGGTGAAGTAATGCAAAACACAGATAATTATTCATCAAGATGATTTGCCTGCTGATGAATGACGAACGTGACGGCTTAGTATGTTCGATAGTTTGAAGTACGGAGTATTATTAAGGTCAGAACGTTGGGAAAGGTAATTCAAGGAAGGGAAATGCTAGTTCCTCATCAAAACCGTGCGCATCAGATATCAATATTTTTCTAAGGCAAGATTGTTCACTGACAAAATGCGGCAAAAGCTTCAAGTGGCAAATCTAACCTGTTCAACGTCTGATAAAGAAGTTAATGTCCTTTAACTTTGTTTCTCAGCATTTTAGTTCAGAACTTGTGCGAGTTTCTTCTCAGCAAAGTTAAACACGGCACAGAGTTTTTCAACCATTCATAAAACAGTTAATACTGCTTTTCAGAGCTAAAAGAAACTGTTTGAATTTCACACAGGACTTTGAGAGACTTTTACACATGAATTAACAAAGTAAAGCTGTTGCATAATATACTGAAGCATGACAGAAATTGGCAATAGTGAACAATGGCTCCCATGTTCGGATGTCGGTAACCTGTCGGCCAACTGTCGGCCAACAGGCTACCATCACATTACCGACACATTATTTACCGACACATAACCGACAGTCGGCCGACACTGTTAAGTAGATCACAAATTGACAGTAAATAGAGTCAAAATCTTTTCCAGTTGAAAACAGTTAATATAAATCTGTCAATCGTATCGTTCTTACCTTTCTGTCTGATCCTCTTTGAACGGTAAAATGCTTTTTTTACTCCATCTCCTGACCGCGCGTACCAAAATTTAGTAGTAAATTTAGTACCCATTTCTCATATCTTTGTTTGTTCACAACATATGCTTGATTTAACCATTTTTGGGCAACAAATAAGCAAAGCCAAAAGTAGTTTTCCAATCGCACTATAATGCTTTGCGAAACTATACTTTACAGTACTTCATGTATGTCTGATTAAAATTCTTTTTCCTCTATCAACAGGTCTTAGCGCAGTTTGTTAACATTGTCGGTGCATTTCATCATTAAAAGTATAACCTTTCGTGCGTTATTAAGCTTCGTTTTATTTCACTATTACAACACATCAATTCGTTGACCATAGACTTTTTTTTAGTTGGTGGCTCCTACAGGAGCCGTTTGTTTTTGCTTGAACTAAGCAAACTTAGTTCAGCGGAAAGATCTCTGCTATGTGAGCAAGGTATCGTTATGAAATGACTTTAACTCTTTCTATGTAGTTTAGAAGCAATAGACAAGTAAATGTTTACGATCATTTTAGTTTGCCCCGCCGACAGGTTACCGACACATTGCCGACAGGTCGCCGGCTGTCGGCAGACTGTTGGCCAACAGTCGGCCAACACTTTGGCCTCAAACATAACACAAACTGTTGCCCAACTGTTGGCCAACTGTCGACCAACAGTTGGCCAACAGTCGGCCGACAGTCAACCGACAGTCGACCGACAGTCGACCGACAGTTGATTTTGGGAATTATTCTTCACTGTTACCCAGAAATTGGCACTTTTATATCAGGTTTTTCTTTCATTTTCAATCTCCACTGCTGGCTTGTGCTCGTAAAAGTCATCTGACTACAGAGTGCATGGTTTGTTCTAATAAAACCTTAGCGATTTGCCATTTCTGACAGTTCGGGTTGTGTTAGTAATTTATACCAGAATAGCGCCCTTGACTTGATAATTTAAAGGAAAGGAGACCTTTGGATTTGATCTCATTTGAAAGAAATTAAGTTGATTATAGTTATTTATCCATAAAGTACTGTGTACATAACACATTCATTTTTTTTCTTAGAACTCATTACCATCGTAAGGATCAAAACAGCTCAAGTTTTCTACCTAAATAAACTTAAAGATTATCTGTAAATTAATGATTACTTTTAAATTTATTCTGTCACACAACCATGACAAACTCTTTAAGAGAAGCCGTCAGCATATTTCGAGAATCGAAAATCAGTGACGAAAAATCAATTTTTTTTTTTATTTTGCCAAAACATCCCTATCTGTGAACTACTTTCGAAAAAAAATATTTTAAAGTTCCAGCGTTTTTTTTTTTGGCCGAAATTGAAAAAAGTTTAAAAATTCGTTAAAAAAGCTGTTTTCGCCTTGCCTAAACGGCCAAATCGTTACGCAACTATAGGAATATGTTGGCAGTGCTAAGCAAGTCCATTCACCATCAAACTTTACACAATAATTACAATATCACTACACAATAAAAGCATATGAAAATGTTTTTGTAGTTCTCTTTGGTATGATTTTTATCGCCGTTTTTATAGAGGCGTAGTTTGCACGATTTTTTGGGAGACAAAATGAAGGCTAACTTTGACCGGTTTAAACGACACCTGGTACCTAAAATTTCGACATTAAAACCATATCAGATGAGAGCTCATTCATTAAACTATATACCTTGAAAGTTTGGCCGTTGGAAATTAAGTCTCGTCTCAACAATTAAATAAAACGTGATGCCACCCAAGCGCCATGTAAGTGTGCAGAATTCAATGTTCATTTCAAGCTAATTATAGAGTTAGTTTTTCGAAAATACACATAATAAAATAAATGACCACTGAAAGTAGTCAGCATCGTTATGTTTCTTCTGTGAAGCTGTGAATGTTAAGGAAGGTCGTTTTTTACTCTTTCTTAATCACGCTTTAAGGGCCAGCATGTCTCTTAACACGACCGAAGCGGTTTACAAACTTAAAAACACTGCAAAACATTTGTTGACAACATCATCGCTTCTTATAATTGAAGAAATGATCTGTTGAGTTTATACTTCACATCAAAAAGTACGTTTCAACGTATTCTTATAACTTAAACTTAGTAAAAGAGAAGTATGTTAGTTAACTACCGAAAACGCAGATAACATTTGAAAATTCGTTCGTCCTTTGCATGACCATTTTGTGTACGTGACCTAACCCCTGACCCAAATATTTGACCGCTTAGGTTAAGCGTTTTTCAGCTTTTTGCTTGCTTCTTCAAACTGTTATTAACAATATGTACAGGGTAGATAGCCATGAGATTACATCAAATTTATCAATGATATTTGTGTAAATGTCGCGGCAAATAATTTTCTCTCGATAGAACAGAGTGCGTACTCCTTAATAGTAAGATAAAAATGTGGCATCAAATTACTGTGAATTTGAGTTCTATGCATGCACTCATGTAACGCATATGCAATGCGTGAAAAGCTTCCTGGTAACGCACAAAGTGTACCTTACATGCGTGTGACGGTTCAATTATTTTTTCAGCTCACTGCGTACCTGTGGATCGTGACGCTGTTCTAACGCGACCCATCTAACATGTAATAATCTCAGTATACTAACCTAAACGGGGGAACACTTGTTCGGATCTCAAACACTTCTACTGAGAACTAAATCTCACCGCAATGGGAAAAGGACCATTAACAACAGTTACGGGGGAAAATTTAAAATCGCGCGATTGCGTTCTTTCTGTCCATTGCTTGCTCATTTTTAAGAGTTACCTTAAGTTATCCATTGGCTGTCTTTTTAAATCTTATCTCGTAAGTATATTTTGGTTTTTTTTTTTGGTTCAATTACCCTCTTGTCCTAATTAACTTAAAATAAACCAAACCAGAAACTCTTAAACCACGAACTGTAAAATGCCAAAATTGCTGATTAAAATTTACTTAACTGAAAAACAAGCAAACGAAGTAACCGATCACAATTACGTGTTACTGGCGGATCTGGCATGTGCACTGGGAAACAGCTTCACCAAGCAATGCAAGGTATGGTGCCTTCCGTCGAATGGCAGGCACAGGAACATTCAACTCCAAGTTCTGGCAAATACTCTGCAGCATGCCAAGCTTTAGCTTCTTCAACGTGTCGTTCTTCACCATGGTACAAATATCGAACTGATCGAACACTATTGGGTGCTAAAGAGAGATGGTTTCTAGGGCCAAGTTCCTTGCCATCGTGAAGTTGATTTCCTCTTTGCCGGCCTGAACATTGCAATCATCCAGTAGTTGTTTCCGAACCTTAGCAGAAAGGCGGAAGAAGTAAGAGGAGATCTGCTGTGGGCTTAGTAACTCTGCAACGTTGAAAAGTCGAGCACCGTCAGGTCCTTGGGCACGTCTCATCTCTCTTGCAACTACTTCCCCGTCTAATTTTCTACCTGAAGTTTGGCCAATATTGAATTTAGCATCAAGGTATGCCTTTTGCTTCTCACTAAACCTGTAGGCCTTCTTGGTTGACTTGAGAGCCCAGCCTTCCTTATTACAGCAATCAGTTCGACGTTCACTTCCTGGAACTGGTTGCAGAGTTGGTACAGTTCCCACACCTTCTTCCAATGCAGATTTATATGCGATCTTGGCCAGGTCTAGCAAAGATCTCTTTTCTAAAGAGTTTGTGCATTTTTCTGAGGACAGGTGTTTCTCTAAGCCATAATGCCTTTGAAAAACTCTCACGCATCTGTCTTGAGGGCAGGCAAATACTGCTGTTTCGTCAGCAGCAGTCTCTTCATGCGTCATAGAGACTTCAGGTTTCTCTGTAGTCTCCGAATCCATCTGTGTGGGCTGCTTTTTGCTGAGCGATTTAAAACCACCTGCGGAAAATGTTGACCCAATCCAGCGATAACTACACTCTGAAAGTAGAATGATGTTGTGGTCATCAAAAGATTCCATAAAGAAGACGTTGTTAAATTGTGGTAAACTTTTATGCGATTTTGTAGAAAAAATTCGGTACGACATGCATGTAAAAAAATAATGCTATGTTGATTGTAAATCGACTAAAGTGAGACTGGCTAACGGATTTCACCGACAGGAAAAAAAGGAGAAAAGGTAAGTGGGAAGGAAGCGATCAATTAACAAACACATGATCGACAAGAGAAAGAAGAATCGATGGATGCACGGTCAGACGGTCGGGTGGACACAACCACGAACACGGTTGTGGTCGAGTATGGACGGGGGCCTTGCACGCGGACAGGTGGAAAAGGAGATTGCAACATATCAAAAATATGCTACTTGTCAACACTGTATGTAGCTCACTAGCACTTACCGGACGATTGCTTCTCTAATCTGATATCTTTCCCACTCCCGATTCCATAGGCGCGCCAAGCTGTAATGCTTTCAGGGTTGAACTTAAAATTGTTGAGCTTGCTGATACCGGGAATCTTCCTTGCATCATTAATGACGAAATCCTCCATGCTGTCAATTGCAACTACTCTCACTCCTTCGATGCCTCCGTGGGAAAGAAGAGCTTCTTGGAACTGACTTCCTGTACACACGTCGTTGCCTTCGTTTATGTAGACCCTGACGTGGCCTTTACATTTTGCCGCAAGTCTGTCTGCGGCACCTTTACCTCCTTGCGGGTCAGAAAAGTCCATTCCTATAACCTGGACACCAGTAGATTCTGCAATGGCTGGACACGCTAGGATCGTGCATGATGAATGATAGCAACCGGCGTTGTCTTGCCTGAAGTATGCCTTCGTTATTTCCCTGTGTTGCAGCTTTAGGGTATTCAGAACATCCTGCATGATAGCCACAACTTCAGGACTTCCTTGGCTTCACGACTGTATTACATGGATGAATCCCTGCCATTGAAGAAGGCCACTTACGCGACGATAGACGACTGAGATGTGCCAGGAGATACCTCGCTTGGCAAACCAGTCTGCCTGAGACTCCCTGTATTTCTGAGGCAGGAACTTCATGGCCCAATCATTTATGATTAGAACTGTTTCCTCGTCAAGTTGATCTAGGACGTCATACCGCGCTTGGTCTTGGTTATGTGTTGCTATGACTGAACTAAAACGAAAAGTTGAGGTATTTTCTTATTTGAAAATAGTTAATTTGTTATATTTTCCTCATATTTTGTAACTCATAAGAACACTACTGTGCATATGTTATATAGGGTAATGTAAAAGTCCCCGTGATACTCCCTTATAACGGCTAAATGTGGACGTGCGGCCCATCTGGGTATGGTTTCCTGGTATTTTTGGGTACCCTTTCTCCGCAAATATCTTAAATGGGGTAGGTTTTGGGTTAAATGTCTTAAACAGGGTATCAAAAGGGTTTGAGGGGCCGGGCCGCAACTCCTCACCCAAGGATATATCAAGTACTCCCGGAGGGGGGGGGTTGGGGGGGGGTTAAGGTAATATCTATACCTTGAAGTCTCCCTTCAGGTACAATTTGGACGCCTTTAAGGATTCTGTCATTCTTTTCTCCCATTCCTTGCCGCCTGCAACATTTTCACTCATCTGATGCGCCATCCCCACCAGATCGTCAAATGCTCGCGCACCCTCTGCAGCAAAATAATCCAAACCCTGGAGTGATTTCCTTACCGATGCACTGCATTCAGAGAGTATGCGCAACATGGTTCGTTCACCGAACGGCTTGAAGTTGGTCTCTTGGCAGTATTGTGTGTACTGTCGAACAATTCTCTGGGGTATCATTTGGCGTATCACGTTTGGGACATCAATGACTTCACCGGAAGACAGCTTTAGGTGTCTTTGGCCGAAAGGAAGGTCTTGCACCAAATGCGGGCTGGTTATAAAACTTATGAAATGGTCGAGTTGTTTGATATTGGCTCGGTGTCGAGGGCATATTGTTAATACTTCGTGAGACACTTGCACATCAAAAATTCCTAAAAGAAAATATTTTAAAGTTTTTCAACGCAACTTCTCAAAGGCAAGGAGTTGAAAAATAGGATGCAAGATTTTCCCTTTTTCACACACGCGCACAGAGGTTGCTACGTAAGGAGGCAAGTAAAGCACTGGGGAATTTGGAAAGAGGACTATGTGCTTGTTATCCCAGTCCCGGCCTTCAATTTCCGGCACTCCAAATGAATTTTGCCTTCTCGTCTTGTAAACGGTTATTTACACCCTGATCGATACAGTAATTAAGTTTGGCAAAAGCACGACAGAAGCACGGCATCTGAGTCAAACTTTTGAATTACGTTCGGCAAGCAATTTATATATAAGTTCGACAAGCTCTGCCGTACTGCACGACTCTGGCACGACAGCGATTCAAACATCGTGCTTCTGTTGCGCCAAACTAAATCCATAAATGATGCAGTTACAGCAGTTTTAATAATAATAATAATAATAATAATAATAATAATAATGATAATGATAATAATAATAAAATATATAATAATAATAACAAAATAATATATAATAATAATATAATAATAATAACAATGATAATGATAATAATAATAACATTTAACGAGGGAACCCAACTCGCCACAGCGGTGTTCAGTGGGGCCCTCATAAGCAAGACGTCTGAACTGCAGGCCTAATAAAGGCAAAGAGTATTTGTAGCTTAATGCTTATAGACCACAAACCACGGTCCGTTGCACAGTTTAATACTGCAGCGCAAAACAATCGAAAAAGTAAAAAGGATACCTGCTCGAGCAAGCAACAGCTTAAGTTCACTGTGGATGGCTTCATCGCCACTAATTCCGTACGATTCCAAATGTCCCAAAACATCTCTTGAGCAATCCCTGAGTGTGACGACCTCGACGTGAGTTGGATAATCATTGCTTGTTCCACATGGTGAACACTGATCCACCAGCGATGAGTAAGAACAGGTACACGATGCCATTTTATAGTTTTACATAGTGACTCATTCAGACAAGGATGAACCACGACATCGACATTGATTTTTATTTTGACAAGCTGTAATTTGATCAGTTGCATGTGTGATCACTGTGATCAGTTGACGTGACTTGGGTGGTCACTGCATCTTCCGTGGGGCGTACTATAATCCACCGGCGATGGAAAAGAACACTTACTGTACATGATTCCATCTTACAACGTTACTCACTGACTCGCTCTGAAAAGCATTCGCTGAAGAATGACTATAGGTTTCAATTAGACATCGGCCATTATGATCAAATTAATGCTCGTTCAAAAATGTGTTTTGAAAAAATAGATTTCATCACTTGCGGCCCATCGCAAATTGATTTTCACACATCGAATAATTCTCGGAAAGGTCTTTACAAAATGTGATGATAGTTTCCTTGACGGATTTTTTTTATTGTTCTTTCATCCATGATTTTTAAAGCAGAAATAAAAGAGTTTGAGGCGATTCTTTGTTGACCTGAACACGTTAATCGTCGCGGCTTAGGTCACGCACAGATCAATAGACTTGGTAAACTGCATACGTTGTCTATACCATGAATGCTGTGAATGATCCAAATAGCTTTTGTTCTTCATTGAAACACGAAGATTTTTGTGTATATTTTGATAAGAAGCAACTCTACACATCATTAATTTTAGTGTAAGTAACAGCGTTTTAGCCAGCACTGTGATTGTTTTCGAAATGTTGCGAATTCCCATCAGCCGTGTTAACATATGTCAAGAGACACCCTGGCACTTAAAACGTGATTAAGAAAGATTAAAAGATTAAAGACTACTTTGCTTCACATCCAGAGCTTCACAGAAGAAACATAACGGTGCTGACGCCATTTAATAGTCAATTTAATTTTTTCTGTGTATTTTCGACAAACTGACTCTATAATTAACTTGAAATGAACATCGAATTCTGCAAGCTTACCTGGCACTTGGGTGGCATCACGTTTTATTTAACTGTCGAGACAAGACTTAATTTCCAGCGACCAAACTTTCCAGGTATATAGTTTAATGACTGAGCTCTCGTCTGATATGGTTTTAATGTTGAAATTTTAGGTACCAGGTGTCGTTTAAACCGGTCAAAGTTAGCCTTCATTTTGTCTCCCAAAAAAACGTGCAAAATACACCTTTATAAAAACGGCGATAAAACCCAAACCAAAGAGAATTACAAGAAACTTTTTATATGCTTTTATTGTGCCGTGATATTGCAATTATTGTGTAAAGTTTGATGGTGAATGGACTTGCTTAGCGCTGCTAACATATTCCTAAAGTTGCGTAACGATTTGATCGTTTAGGCAAGGCGGAAACGGCTTTTAAACCAATTTTCAAACTTTTTTAAATTTCAGCCGGAAAAAAAATCGCTGGAACTTTACAATATTTTTTTCGAAAGTAGTTCACAGATAGGGATGTTTTGGCAAAATAAAAAAAATCGATTTTTCGTCACTGATTTTCGATTCTCGAAATATGCTGGCGGCTTCTCTTAAAATCTTTTTGACCTCCCTAAGCACCCTTGTAATAGCGTGACCACTTCAAATATCACAAGTTGGCTTAAAAAGCCTTTTGGTTTTATACATATTGCAAGTTTTTTCTCTTTATACAACAACAACAACATTTATTAACACCAAAGAGGAAATAAAGAAAAATACATTACTACAGCTAAAAGCAGCTATCTATTCATACTCAGATGAAAACAACTGGATCACGAACGGTTAGTAAATGGCTTCTCTAGGCATTTGTACCTCTTACTAAAAAGTTTGAAGGTGGTACTGTAAGTTACAGACCAAGTTTTTTCCCCCATCAATTTACGGGCCAAGCATAAAGCATGTGGGCCGTACATGTATATCAAAGGGGGAAAACCAAGGATCCAAAGCTTACAGTAAGGGCCGGGAAGACAAGGCTACATGTAGTAACATATTTATAATATCTCTACTATGTGTGTCTGACGGGTTTGGGAACGATTTATTTTTCACACAGAATGGTTTCAAATTTTTGACGCACCTCAAAAGCAAAACGAGTCAATTTGAAATCATTCTTAGTGATTCTTAAGTCATTAGCAGGGTTTAATACACAATTTTAAAAGTTTTACAGTCAAACTAAGTAAAGCGTACCCCTCAATATTGCATTAATGAATTTATTTTTCAAAAACGGAACCCGTTAGCCGTATTCTTGGATCGAGCGAGCTCAATATTCGAATAATCAATTCATTATTGCATTCTTAAACGACTAGCGGGTTCAAGTTTCAAGTAATCAGTTTATTAGTGCAATCTTGAGGTTTACGCGTCACTTACTGTAGTTTGACTGTAAACTTTTACTTGCTATAAAAGTTAAGAGCACTTGTGATAAATCCTGAAAGAGTTTGCCAACTAAAACAGCTTTAAATTTTAGCAGGCCATTCTGTACAATACGGCCTGCTAAATTGGCCGATCACAGTGCGTGTGCTAACTGAGAGACATAATAATAACAGTTACATAAAGTGTTTAAACGGCTTAGTTAACCTAAAACTAACCCCTAATTCTAAGAAACTATATTAAACTAAAAAGGAAAAAAAACACCTACATAATGCTTTACTTTTTAAAATTCCTTTGTTGAAGATATAAAAGCTGAAAACGTCCTTGCATGACACCTAGGACAATCTAGTGAAAACCTTAACACCATAGCTTTTAAAGATTTCAGTTTTGTGCTGTCAAGTTGTTCTTTCATGTGGGAACCATGAGTGTTTCTCTTTGTGAGCTTTTCCTTTGTAAAGAAACATGGTAGAAGCTTCCGAGCACACTTGTACTTCTGGAATTCCTTTTCTAGAGCTTTTTGGATACTTTTTACTTTACATGGCATCACACAGCTACAAGCGACATCTTCGCTGACTGGAACGGATAATGGCAAACTGGCAGCAGTGTTATAAACAAGGAAAGCACATGTTACAGTCATTCTGGCATTGCTGGCAAAGCTTGCATGGCTAGAGTGGCTGCAGCTGGCATTACAGGCATCACAGGCATTGGAAGACAAACAGCAGTCTCATTGCTAAGGCTAGCAAAAGTTTCCATGTCTATAGTTGACAGGTCTTTTGGCCTGTCGGCAACAAAAAGAGGATCATCTCCAGAAGGGTCGATGCTTCCAGGGACAGTAAGCTACAAGAATGTAAAAGAAACAAGTGATTTGTGAATTTGTCAAACGCTTGTTCCATCTCTGGTAATGAATATGGAGTAGTAGCTAAAAGGGATTCTGTGAAGCACTTCTGAGTAGAGACAAATTTCAGATCTTAACCCTGAGATTTCTGAAGGGGAAAAAGAAGGAAGTGACAAGGGTGGCTGTTCTCTTATCACAATGATTCAAGAGACATAATCCTCAAGCTGTACTGGCTTGGAATAATCATGTGTCTCTCAGTGTACAGGTTTAACTAAAAAATGAGTCAATTTCAGTCAAGTTGGCCTGTTTGATTGTTGATGTATTTGAGAGAATTTCTGTGGAATTCCTGGCTTTCTGTTATTTTATTTACGGTATAAAAGCCTACAGACCTCCCAGCTGCCAAATACATGTAACATATATTGTATCGGCTAAGAACTGACTGGATAGGAAGCAATATTATTGTAGGAACTAAGCATGAACATGCATACCAAAGCTACCTGTGAGCGTTCCTCCCACTTCTTTTAAATGCTGAGAAATAATGCACAAGACATAATGAGAATGTATATGATAAGCTTATGTTTCTTACAGATAATAAAACAGATACATGTAGAACTTGCACGGTTTCAATGGATGCTATGATTGTTAACAGTTAGAGCAAGCCATCATAACAGATGGCAAAATTTTCTGAACCAATTACAGCGGGCTGTTTTAACGGATGCTTAAAGACCATAACAGATGCAGTTTGCCCTTTAAACGAATGGTAATTTTTTTTTGCAACGCCTGGGGCTTGCCATTTAACAGATGGTAAATTTTGTAAACTGATAAACCTTACTGTTTAACAGGTCAGTAAACGTTCGACAGTTTCATATTTGCATTAAATGTTTTAGCTAACTCTTAAAACGGATTCTACTAAGCGTTTTAACTGATAACAAATGGATGAGGATGGTTTCATCACTAAGTAACAAGTCCTTGCTAAATGGTGGTAGACTAAAGAAAATGACCAACAACAGTAAGGAACTGATGTTGTGTTGTTACATCATGTAGGCCATTTACCAATGGTGAAGTTAAGGAGAAAACTGCTGGTGATGGGCCAAGGTTAGCTAAGATGTTTGATGATCACAGACATTTTGAAGATGATGTTAATTTTAAGAATGAATAAAAACATGCAATTTGACTGCTGGATAGTCGGTATAGTGAAAAACTGTGACCAAGGTCTTGAAAATGCTGTCTGAGGCTACAGGCCAAGGGTAGCATTTTCAAGCCTGAGGTCACAGTTTCTCACTATATGGACCGACCCTAAGCTGGCAAATAACATATTTATTTTTTCCTATGGTAAATTGGCTTACAAGTGGGTTTGTTTATGCAACTTTGTCTATAAACCATAGTCAAAAATCTAATGAGGAAATGAGCAGGCAAACAAAGAAAGATGTATTAAAACTCAGATTTATTTCGACCTACTGTATGTTAGTTGTGTCTAGTTCACCAGTTAAGTTCTGCAAAATTGTTTTTCCAGTGTGAAATTTTGCATTGGACACTCGCTGTGAATTCAATCTGAGAACTTTCAAGGCAGAACCTAGAAATTCTCAATGTTATAATTTAATGTGAGGGGGTGAGGGGATTTTTTTCTCTATTTGCAGTTTTTTTCCTTCCCTTTTGGTGGTCTGTTTTTATGTGGGATTTTGACTCCTTTACAGATTGTCCATTTGGCTTATTTATATTCTTTGTAGTCATAAAATCGTGATGATGATGATGATAATGCAGAAGATGATGGTGATGAAATTTTGTGCAAAGTTTGATTTTTACTACAAAAATAAGTTCTATCAGTTGTTGCAAATCAACCAAATCAGACTTTTCTACTGTAAATTGAGTAGCAAAGTAAGCAAGGAAATTAATTCATGGTATTCCACGGAAATTCTCATAAATACAGCAATGATCACAGGTAAACTTGACTGCAATTGACTTTTTTTGCTTAAAATTGTGCGGTGAGAGAAACAGGATTATGCCCCGTTACAGCACTGAGCTACAAACGACCAAACAAACTCAACTTCAAAACACTCAATTGAATATACTAACAGTGACTTTTCTTGCCATTTAAAAGTGAATAGGGATAAACTTGCATTGATTAATTGTTGATGGACGTGTAAAAAGGGCAAAGGTTGACGATTACCGCTAGTTCCCACCATTGCCATGACCGTGGTGAGAAATTGGAAAATCTGCACCATGCTAAGAACCAATCAGATTGCGGGGTTCGTTACTGCACCCTCTTCAGAAAGAATAAGGCAATTTAAAAGCTGGCTAATACTTAACCGGTAATTTGTATTCACAGCTATGCAGTGGATAAGTGTTTACCAGAACAAACCATGCTTATCCACTGAAAAGTGATTTCTCCAGTGGATAGCATTATCCACCTTTCAAACAACCTGGGCCTGGTTAGACAATGTACCGGTAATTATTTGTATTATAAGAGGATCCTTGCTGATGTCACTGTTCACATATTGGCTTATTAGCATACCAGTTTGCATAGAGAAAGCATCATGTTAAATATGAATCGATTCCAAACAGTTGAACAGCTAAGTGAAACTTAGTACATGGTGAAATTTTGTTAATTGTGAAGTTAATCTGCTTTGACCTTTCAATATTCAGAACTGATTTTTTGATAGCTCCATCAGAAACTGAATCATTAATGCTTATGAGGCTTATTAGGATTTCCCCATACTAGCCTAAGAATAGTTTTCTGAAAAACACGCAAACACAACTTAACTGTTTTTCTTTTTATTGGTTTTATAGTAAACTAATTACCAAAGATGGAACTGGATTGGACAATATAATGAGGAGCTGGACAGAGGAGCACTGTGTTACAGCATTGGAGTGGAGTACATAGCGGAGGAGAATACCAGATCGACCCAAAACAGCATGATGAAGTGAACGATTGAGGAAGGAAGGTGCGCAGCTGAGTGGAAGTCATAGCTGAGTACTATAGCTCTACATGTAGCTCTAGCTCTAGCCTTATAGCTTAGGGGGATATAGATTTACGTATAATTAACAATTATCCTGTGAAATCGCACTGAATATCGTCTGATACTTAGCCGACAAGACCGTAGGCCGAGTCGGCTAAAATCAGACGATATTCCGCAAGATTGAGCAGGATAATTGTTTTATTATTCAACAAATTGATAACAAAACAGCCTAACATTTTTAAATCTCTCTGTCAACATTTTCTCACTTCACTTTTTCTTTCCACGTACGAAGCTATGTATAGGGGAATCCTTGTTTACAATATTTGCCTCATTAACATAA
>OZ026607.1:630000-632500 GCA_964020085.1 Micromussa lordhowensis
CAGAATGTAAGACATATTCATCAACAACAGGAAGTTTCCTGTTGACACATCTGGACAAATTTGTTGACAAATGACATCACTTTGCACAAGGCTATGACTGCTTATCCTCTGATTCCAAATTCTCAAAACTTACTTGCAAGAGAATGTATAGCCAATTTAGCAAATTTGAGAGAGAAATTATTTTCAAACAGATTGGAGAACTGAATCTGTTCAAGATTGACAAGGCAAGCATAGCTATTTCACTTACATGTGACAGCTTATCAAATGCGACAGGACACCCGGAATATGTGCGGTTTTCTTTAGATTTGCAATATTGCGACAAGACTGGGTTTACTTGTCAAAAAAACTGTAGAAACTTCCATGATAAGTACTAGATGAACTTACAGGGACATGAATACTTTCAGCTGATCTCATCAAAATCATCAATTACTGCTAACTATTGACAAATGATTCCACTTCACACAAGGCTGTGACTGTTTGCCATTGAGTTCATAGCAGTGATGAACATGTTACTTCCCCTTACATTGAGACGATGAGATGAGACAACCTGACTTGCTATATGTGGTTCTCTTTAGAATTACAATATTGCTACAACACTTGGTTTATTTCAGCTGACCTCATCAAAATCAGTCGTATAAAGTTAGACTTGATACTACAGAACTTAGGCTAAATTATGGTCAAGGTTGCTCCTTAGAGTTTTTCTTTAGACTCATTAGCGCACGCTACCATTGCCTGCCAAACGTCAGTGATAATCGCGCGTTCAAAAATGACGCAAGTAACCCTAAGAAGAAACGAAATCACTTCAGCACTTGAAAAGCGTTAAATCACTTCGGCATAAGTAGCAATAGTTTCAAACTCCGTTCAAACATGTGTTTATGACAAAATATGACAAAAAAGCAGTGTGTGCAGCCTTAACTGGCATTACAAGAATGGCTTCATTAAAGGAAACCAGGGAGTTCATTCTATTTTCATACGACTCGGGCTTGATTTATGACAGTGATTTCCTTCTCTTGTATTCATCTTACATCTCCCAGAACTAAGATTTGCCTTCCATAACCACCAACCACAAAACAACATACTGAAACACTGATAGAATGTTCAATTTCATCACAGGCAGGGTGTTCAAGCAACTTGATGAGTCCGCAATAATCAAATTTAAACCATTTTTTGGTTGCCAAAATGTTTTGTGATTTATTGCCAAGTGTTCTCTACCTTTATGGCAAGTACATGTAAAAGTTCAAAACTTTCGTTTTCTTTAAATTGTGTATTAAAATTTGCTAATGACTGAACAAGGATTTCAAATTGACTTGTTCAGGGTTTTCAAATTGAAATAAAGTAGGAGGAGGAAATCGTAACGTAGGCAAAGCACTATTGGGTTGCAATAAAGGTAGCCATGTGGAGAAGAGTGCTGGAATGGGTCACCCGCTCCTGCATGAGGGAGATGGGTTACTGGCCCAGGAAATTTCTTAAATTTATGTGCGTTGAGGTGCATTCTGGTGCATTTCTAGCACAAAAGTGATTTTGTTAGATGCCACTGTACACTTAATAGACCCTATTCATAAATGGCTGCCAGTTATTAATTCTTTTGTAAGTATTAAAATTAGTCTGACTAACGTCATTTTTGAGCTGATAATTCAAAAGAATGTTTACTCTCGAACGAGTTTAGTGAAGCCAATTTAAATGCATACAAAAGAATTTTAAATTGGAAGCCATTTATGAAAAGGGTTTATTTTAACAAGAGGTAATTGAAAGCCTGCTCATTGCAAGGAGTCTCTTTGGAAGTTCACATATGAAATGCTAGATAATGCTTTTTGTTGCATTGTTACTTGTTACAATGAAGCATCATGTTTGGCTAGCATTAACTGAACTGTGATAAAGTGAATCAACATTTAGATTGCGCAAGTTCAAAAAAAGTTTCAATATCAACATAGTTTTAGTTTTCATAACAAAAAAAGAGCTGCAGATGAATCAGGTCCATTATGGTGAAAGAATTGAAGTGACCTCTGGTAAGACCTATCCTGTCACATAATTAAGTGTCACTACTAAGTCAGCAATCTTGTTTGGGTTTTGCTTCTTTTTTTAATTTTTCATTGCATTTCATCAAAACTAATCGCTTAATTTCTGTTGGGAGAATTAACCTACAGATCTTGGGACTGAAAGTGTTAAGACTGACAAGACAAGCATAACTGGCACTGGGCAGCTTATCAGATGAGAATAGACAACTGGAACATGTGTGGCTTTCTTTAGAATTACAACAGTCTTTAGACTATTACAATTTTGGCTTATTTCAGCTTATTTCAGCTGACCTCACCAAAATCAATCACTTAATGTGATACTACAGAATTTTAACTACCGGTAATAGAGTATTTGACAGATTGAAACTGATAACAACTCACATTCACTGTTGACAGAGAACAAATAACTTGTAAAGTGATTATTACTCTTTTACTCCTAGGAGTGATGAACATCTTACTTCTCCTCACATGACAACTACATCATA